>OW240915.1:316594808-316619808 GCA_933207985.1 Pelobates cultripes
AAAAAATCCTTTATTTTGCTTTAGACTAATCTTCCAGTTTAAATGGATGACCTATGTACAGTGATTTTTATAAT
Organism: Pelobates cultripes; assembly: GCA_933207985.1. Lineage (NCBI taxonomy): Eukaryota > Metazoa > Chordata > Amphibia > Anura > Pelobatidae > Pelobates > Pelobates cultripes. The sequence goes on from OW240915.1 coordinate 316,594,883, forward strand.
CAGATTTCCAGATAATGGCCCTGAATATATTTGTATAATATTATCATATCACCTGTTAACCTAAACTAACCTAAAAGCTTCTACTCTCCTTGTTAATTTTGCAGCCTGACTGTGCACCTTTTCTAGTGCCATTTATCATTCTTTAGAACAGGTGCCCAAAATAGTTTCAACATATTCAAGGTGTGCAAAATTATATTTTCATCCTGAGACTGAATTCTCCCTTTTATACATAATACCTTACTAGCCTTAGTATCTGCTGATTGACATTGGGCATAGTTGTCTAGCTTGTCTAGATTGTTCCCAATGACACGTTTCATATCCTTTTCATGTGTTGTTTTCACTGACTCATTACAATTCAGGGTATAAATTGCTTGTGCATAACTTATAGAGCCACCACTTACCACTTTTGTCCAGCTTGAAAATTTGCCAATAATGACAAGTCTCTGCACTGCCAATGTTCTACCCAAGAACAAGAGCTTTAATCTAGACCAATTTATTTTCATTTGAACTCTAGCTTATTGTGTGGAGCTATATTGTACACCTTTGCAAACTCCATCTCTGATCTATACTTCTACTTACTTCAAAGAATGCCATTAAGTTAGTTTATCATGATTTGTGTTTCATAAAACCATGCTGATTTCTGCTAATTACATTGTTGTCTTCCTCCACTATTCCATCCATGTATCCCCCTCCCCTTCCATCCATGTCTCTCTCCCCGTGTCTCCCCTCCCCCATTCCATTCATACCTCCTTCCCCCCAATATCTCCCACCCCTCCCTTCATCCATATCTCCCCTTTCCTCAGAGCCGATGGCCTAGACAATGTAAGGCTGGCTCTGCAAAACATATAGATAGATGGCCTCCCTCTCTGCTGTTTTACCTCTCATGGCAGGAGAGGGGAGCTCCTCCATGTCCGGCGTGCTTTGTTAGACTGAGCACTGGATAGTCAGGTGACACCTATGCAGAGTAGGAGGGGGATGCTCTCCCTACTGGCAAAGTGAGTTCGGTTTCCTTATGGAGCCACACTGTAATATCCTGGTAATCACATTTTTTGGAGAGCAAGCAAGAAAGTAATTTTTTTTTTTAATGATTACTGGGATATTATATAGAATCCACGGGCATCCGGAAACCACTATTAAAATGCGGTAGACTCCCAGAACTTCCGGGAGTATTGTCTGGTATATTCTATTGCTTTGTAGTCCCCCCATTTCATTATTTAGGCTCCTTGCATTAGCAATGAACAGAAACAAAGAAACAATAGCTACCACAATGATTAAGCACTGCTCGCTCCTGGCAGATTAAGACAAACGTTTATTCTGAAAAATTAATACACGGCATACATTGACAGGTACCTTCAAGAATCAACATGTTTTGTGTCTCGCAACACTTTATCAAGATCTTGATTGTTTTGCTTCTGCAGCGGTTGCTGTGGAAACTCCCTAGCTGGGAACGGTCACTCCATTCGCACGCTGGCACGCTGGGATCAAAGCCAGCATGCTGATGTCACCGACGAGATTTGCCCTCCTTGGGAACGCATTCTAAACAAGGAAGAAAAGGGGCGGAGAGGAGGGCAGGAGTAGCGGAGGATGTTCCGGTGGTGGGTGTTACATGAAGAGTAACATCCACGAAGCATTAAGATGGCGGCACAGAGGAAAAGTGAGTAAATCTTTATATGCTACAATGATTACCCCATGTATCTTTGGGATATATGGTGTATTCAATGTATATGTGTCACGGTAGTTTACCCCAACACGCAAGATTTAGTCCAACAATCGACAGAGCAGATACGTCTTACCGGACCTTAGAATGGCTGGACTCGCCGTATAGCAGAGAAAGACAGAGTCAAGAACGAGCCGAGGTCAAGGGAACAAAGAGACTGCGAGAACAAACACTAGCAAAGGTCTGGTACACAGTAGTCAGTAAGCTGGCAAACAACACAAAACAGGGATAGAGAGATAAACGAAGTCACATACAAAGCCAAGGTCAAGCACGAAAATCACAACTGAACACAACAAGCGCTAAAGGGAACTGAAACAGAAACCACGATAGGGCAGGGAGTTAAGGGAGAAGTAAGTATAAATACCCTTACCTTCACTTTGATTGGCCCCTGTCATATCCACGCCCCCAAAATGTGAGTGTATGGGGAATGTGGGAATGTGGCTCCCACTGCCCCTTTAAGAGTATGCCCGAGACGCGCGGCACGCTCTTAGAGCTAGGCGGGACACGTGACCGCATCTCGAAGTCCGTGCCCGGCTTCATCTGAGAGCCGCGCGCGGCGGGAAGAGAGGACCTCGGCCGGCCCCCGGGTAAGGTAAGTATCTCTACAGTACCCCCCCTGAAGGGGAGGACCAGGCCTGGCAGGAAAACGAGAATGGAAGGAACGCACAAGGCGAGGAACATGAACAGTGTCAGCGGAAAGCCAACTGCGTTCCTCAGGCCCATAACCCTTCCAATGCACCAAGTACTGGAGGCGACCCCTGAGAAAACAAGAGTCAAGCACAGCAGCTACTTTGAATTCCTCATGACCCTCCACAGAAACAGGAGGGGGAGGAGGAACATGCCGGGTATAGCGGTTAATCAGGAGGGGCTTCAACAAGGAGGTGTGAAAGACGTTAGGAATACGTAGGTTCCTAGGAAGATCCAAGGCATACAAAACAGGATTGACTCTCTGCAAAACACGAAAAGGACCAAGGCCTCTCGGGTATGGGCAACGGGTGCAACAACCCACAAGGAACTCTATGAGAAGACTTCATACTGGCACAAGTAGTACATGCCCGAAAGTAATCGGTGACATCCTTGCGTAAGGAAGCCCACCAAAAATATCTAGAAACTGCTGTTAAGGTTTTAGAAATACCAGGATGTCCAGCAGATTTGGTGTCATGATATAACGACATAATGTCTCCTCTTTCGGGAACGTAAACAAACAGTTTATCAGCAGGTTTCTCACTGGGTGCCATGATTTGTTTAGCCTGTAAAACTTGTAAGAGTGAAGACGAAATAGATAGAACCGTAGTAGCTATTATTCTGTCTGGGGGAATGACAGGGGTATCGTCCAACTCTTGTTTGTCAGTAGTTTCAAATTGTCTGGACAGAGCGTCGGCTTTAGTGTTACGTTCACCTGGTCTGTAGGTGAAGATATAATTGAAATGAGATAAAAACAGTGACCACCTGGCCTGCCTAGAAGACAATCTTTTGGCTTCACTAAGGTAGGAAAGGTTTTTGTGATCAGTAAAAATGAGGATGGGGTCCTTAGTACCCTCTAAAAAGATGTCTCCACTCCTTAAGTGCTAAAACAATAGCAAGGAGTTCTCGATTGCCTATGTCATAATTCTTTTTCGGCTTTGGACATCTGCTTGGAGAAGAAGCCACAAGGATGTAATGGCTTATCAGGTGATTATCTTTGAGATAAGACAGCACCCACCCCAATATCAGAAGCATCAACTTAAAGAATAAAAGGCAAAGAAGGGACAGGATGCTGTAAAATAGGAGCAGAGGCAAACGCAGTCTTAAGAAATTCAAAAGCCTCAAGTGCCTCTGGGGACCAGACACGAGTATTACCATCCTTTTTAGTCATACGGGTTATAGGCGCTATAATAGAAGAAAAATCTTTAATAAAGCGTCTATAATAGTTGGAAAAACCAAGAAAACGCTGAATGGCTTTCAGGCCCTGAGGTAGAGGCCATTCCATGACAGCAGAAAGCTTCTGGGGATTTACAATAAAGACCATTAACAAGAATGGTTTTCAAAACTGTTTTAACATGCATGTGATGAGTATGTAAATCTGTTGAATATATTAATATATTGTCCAAGTACACTACCACAAATGAGTGAATGAACTCTTGTAAGACGTCATTAATAAAATCTTGAAACACTGCTGGGGCATTACAAAGACCAAATGGCATCACAGTATACTCGTAATGACCACTCCTAGTATTGAATGCAGTTTTCCATTCATGGCCCTTTTTTATACGTATGAGATTGTACGCACCTCTAAGGTCCAGTTTAGTAAACACAATAGCTTGTTTAAGCCTGTCGAATAATTCCGTGATTAATGGTATAGGGTAAGCATTCTTTATGGTGATTTTATTTAGACCCCTATAGTCAATACAAGGTCTTAAATCGCCCTTCTTCTTCGACACAAAGAAGAACCCTGCCGGAGAAGAGGATCTCCTTATAAATCCCTTTTTAGAGATTCTTTAATATATTCCTCCATGACACGGTTTTCTTGAGGAGACAAAGGATACACCCTGCCTTTGGGAGGTATAGGCAATATATCAATAGCACAATCATTGGGTCTAGGAGGCGGTAATTTTTCAGCCTCCCTTTTATCGAAGACAGACTTAAGACACATGTACTGAGGAGGTATAACAGTAGACAAAGGAGGAGTAGTAGGAACAGTAATACAATTTAAAGGGGTGATTTTTAACAATACAAGACTCTTGGCAGGTTTCACTCCAAGATACTATTTGTCCTGACTCCCAGTCAAAAATGGGATTGTGAGAACGTAACCATGGGTACCCTAACAGAATGTGAGAGGAAGGAGAGGTGATGACCTGAAACCGAATGGTTTCTGAGTGTAACATCCCTGTATACATATGCAACGGTTCAGTTTCATGTGTGATAACTGGGGAGCATAATGGTCTACCATCTATGGCCTCAACGGCCAAGGGTGTCTTCTTCTCTCTAATGGGTATGTTATGTTTCCTAACAAATCTAGAATCGATGAAATTCTCAGCTGCCCCGGAATCAACCAGGGCTAGTATGTTTCTTGCTATGCAATTATTCTCCAGATGCAGAGAAACAGGAAGAAGTAGTCGATTAAGAGGCAATTTTGGGGACTTAGATATCACACCCAAGGCCAGTCCCCTATATGGCCTTAGGTGCGATAATTTTCCTGAAGCACGTGACATTCTTTTAGCATATGGCCCTTCCTACCACAGTACAGGCAAAGTTCCTCCTTTCTCCTATACGAGTTTTCAGCATCAGAGAGTTTGGCAACCTCTAATTGCATGGGTTCCTCCTCTGATGCCTTGGAACACTCAGGATTAGCAACTCTAGGAGTATTTAATGTTGCTAAACGTCTATTCCTATTCTTAGTATAGAGTCTATCACGAATCCTATTGTCTATATCAATAAGATAGTCAATAAGGTCCTCTAATGGGATAGGAAGATCCCTAGCTGCTACCTCATCCAATATAGTATCAGATAGACCTTCCAGAAATGCTGTAGTAAGCCCATTGTTGGTCCAATCTACCTGCGAAGCAAGGGTACAAAACTAAATAGCATAATCAGCAACAGACCTAGAACCCTGTTTAATTCTCATTAATGCCCTGGCGGCATTCTTTGACCTTTTAGTTGTGTCAAAGGTTCTACGAAAAGCCGTAAGGAAGCTATCGAAATCATGCACCATAGGTCCATTAGCCTCCCAAATAGGATTTGCCCACTCAAGTGCTTTATCAGTAAGTTGGTGCATAAGGAATCCAACTTTAGATCTTTCAGTGGGAAAGGAACGTGGATACATCTCAAAGTGGAATTCCACTTGATTAATAAATCCCCTGCATGTCTTAGCATCCCCTCCATACCTAGGTGGAGGGGTTAAATATGCAGAAGTGTTAGGCGTGGTGGATACATCTGGAACAAGGGGTGCAGTAGGAGTTGGTACTGTTACGGGAGTAGTTCTAGATAAGAGTGTCTGGAGGGCCTGAGCTATCTGATCCATACGGTGATCCTGCTCTGCAAATCTAGCCTCATGAGAAGCCAATTGCTGACTTAAATCTGCGGGGTCCATGGCCCTATCGTAATGTCATGGTACCCCAACACGCAAGATTTAGTCCATCAATCGACAGAGCAGATACGTCTTACCGGACCTTAAAATGGCTGGACTCGCCGTATAGCAGAGAAAGACAGAGTCAAGAACGAGCCGAGGTCAAGGGAACAAAGAGACTGCGAGAACAAACACTAGCCAAGGTCTGGAACACGGTAGTCAGTAAGCCGGCAAACAAGACAAAACAGGGATAGAGAGATAAACGAAGTCAGATACAAAGCCAAGGTCAAGCACGAAAATCACAACTGAACACAACAAGCGCTAAAGGGAACTGAAACAGAAACCACGATAGGGCAGGGAGTTAAGGGAGAAGTAAGTATAAATACCCTAACCTTTACTTTGATTGGCCCCTGTCATATCCACGCCCCCAAAATGTGAGTGTATGGGGAATGTGGGATGACAGGGGCTAATGGGAGACCGTTGTATTTTTTGGCTCCCACTGCCCCTTTAAGAGCGTACCCGAGACGTGCGACACGCTCTTAGAGCTAGGCGGGACACATGACCGCATCTCACGGTCCGTGCCCGCCTTCATCCAAGAGCCGCTCGCGGCGGGAAGAGAGGACCTCGGCCAGCCCCCGGGTAAGGCAAGTACCGCTACAATATGATCTAAATTTCACGTTGCAAATTTTATTATTGTTATTATTTTTGCCATTTATATAGCACCAACAGATTCCGTAGTGCTTTATAATGTTACGAGAGGGGGGGTTTAACTATAAATAGGACAATTACAAGAAAACTTACAGGAACGATAGGTTGAAGAGGACCCTGCTCAAACAAGCTTACAGTCTATAGGAGGTGGGGTATAAAACACATTAGGACAGGGAATAGCAATCAAATAAGGTGGGAGTGAAGCAGAGCTGGAGGAGAGAGTAGAGTGCTGCCCTTTAGGAGACAGCAAGAGACAGGTATGTGAGGTACAAGTTACTCTGGGAGGCCATAAGCTTTCCTAAAGAGATGGGTTTTAAGGCACTTCTTAAATGATTGAAGACTAGGGGAGAGTCTGATGGCGGTAGGAAGGCTATTCCATAGGAAGGGAGCTGCCAGTGAGAAATCCTGCAAGCGTGAGTTGGCCGTACGGGTGTGAGCAGCGGACAGGAGAAGGTCACAGGCAGAATGGGGAGACCGAAAAGGGGCATACCTATGGATCTGTGAAGAGATATGAGAGGCTAGAATTGGTCAATGCTTTATAGGTATGAGTTAGTACTTTGAATTTACTCCTATAGGCTACAGGAAGCCAATGTAAGGGCTGACAGAGGGGTGAGGTGTAAGAGGACTGACTAGAGAGGAAAATCAGTCTGGCAGCAGCATTCATTGCAGACTGTAGTGGGGCAATATTTTTTTTGGGAAGACCAAGTAGGAGAGGGTTACAATAATTCATGCGAGCGATTACTAGAGCATGGACAAGCGCCTTATTAGCATCTTGCATAAGAAAGAGGCGGATGCGGGCTATGTTTTTAAGATGGAATCTACAGGACTTGGAAACTTGCTGGATGTGAGGCTCAAAGGTGAGGCCAGAATAAAGTATGACACCAAGACAGCACATTTGCAAGGATGGACTGATATGGATACCACTAACTTGAAGGGAGAGAGAAAGAGGAGGATCAGTATTAGGAGGAGGAAAGACAAGGAGTTCAGTTTTAGAGAGATTACGTTTCAGAAACTGGGAGGACATCCAGTCAGAGATGAAAGAAAGGCAAGCAGTGGCATGTTGCAGGACTGCAGGGGAGAGGTCCAGGGAGGAAATATATCTGGGTGTCATCAGCCTACAGGTGGTAGTGGTAATAAGTTTGCCAAGAGAGGCAGTATAAAGAGAAAATAGAAGGGGACCAAGGACAGAGCCTTTGGAGACTCCAACCGACATGAAAATAAAAGCATTTATACTCCATTGTGGTAGGGAAGGTGTTAAAGATGCACAAAGAGGAACTTCAGGTGAATCATAATAGGTATTTAATGCAGGATACCTCTTTTGTGATGGTAATAATTTAGGAATGTATCTTGTCAGGAAATGAAAACATGAAAATGGTGATCGACAAAAATTTTTAAAATATTTTATTCCATAAAATTCAATTTTCAAGTTTTTTTTTATCTCGCATCAATAGACCTTTAATATTGCACATCTGTCATTTTGTCAGCATCTTCTTAATATAAGCTTTTTAGTTGAGAACTTTTAAGAAAGAAATATATATTTTTTAATTTTGCTAATATAAAACGATTGTCTTGAACTTGCTTCCCATATTGCTGTGTCCCCATATAAAATGTATTGAAGAAATTGCTGTGAATTGTTCATTTATATGCTTCTTACCAGACAGCGGCTCACAATATGTACCATTCCTTAGTCTCTTGATATGATTACTGACTACTTCAAAACATAATAGAATTTTTTTTTATTATCCCCCCAAGCATGCAAATAAAAATGCTGTTAGTTCCAAAATATCTCCTATTTTTCCCACAAAGAATATTGGCACAGTTTTCACGAAGGGAAAAAAAATCTATTCCACTGTGCAATACATTTTGTCTTAATTGTGTTCTTTGAAATTGTAAGCATCTGCCTCAGTATATTTTCAATTACAATGTAAAAACTTTTGAAAGGAAATTGTTCTTTACAAGTTATACAGAAATCATGTATTTCCCTCTTGAGCCTTTATCAAGAAAAATGTTTCCATGACTTTTATAACCATAAAGGGATTTCAAAATAAAAAGGTGTAAAGTGCAGTATTCTTCTGAATGCCAAATACAAAAAAAGAAAATATAAAAATAAGAAAAATCATTAATAGTTGTGACTAAAACAGTATTTCACCTTTTAATAAATAAATAGGATAATCATTGCTATAATATTACAACTACGATTAATAATACCACATAATATAGATTTTAATATTGTTCTGATAATAACTCACTTTAGAGCTTTGTCAAAAGAATAAAAAGATTTACTATATGTGCTTTGAGAGTAACAAGTAGTGTATCCTCCCGTCGTTCCTCCATCTCTAAAAAAATTAGCTGATTGGATTGAACGAGAACCCTCATTTTCTGATGTCGATTCGCCTGAGGTGACATCAATTGTCGTTACATTAGGTTTGACAATACACTTTCTAAATCTTCTTGGGCGGGTTCGGTGTTCCCCTGACAACCATCTGTACGCAGAATGCTCGGTATAGTCTTGCTGTACACGTTCCATTTTATGTCTTTTAAACTTTATCAGCTGATTTTTATACTTCAATAGTTCCTCATTGAGTTTAAGTTGCATGTTAACTCCTTCCTGTGAGTTGAGCAATATTGCTTGTTCACTCTCAAATAGTTGGATTTGCTTACGGATTTCTATAAGGTCTTCTTTTACATCCTGTATTGTAATTAACATTAGATCAAGCGAACACTTGTTCAGTACTGATGTCCAATCTTTACATACTTTTGATTTAGTTCTGCCAGTAGTTGGTATGTTGTGGACTCGAAAGCCCCTCGGTACTTGCTTGGCCCTATGATAATCAGACAGGAATAGACCGTGAAAATCCAAGTCTATTTCCTTCTTTTTAAATTTCAAAAGCTTGAAATATACATCACGTACAGTGGTTGTGGTGGGTATGGTTAAACTAGTGGAATCCCTTATTTCTGTTATTTCTGTTTTTATTCTTTGTATATATGTGGACTGCCATACAAAGATGCCATCCAGGGCTATTACTACCACTTTTAATTAATGGATGACTTATAAAATAATAAAATCAACTTTCTTCTTTGAAGTGGAATGCAAGCACTTAATGCTGGACCGCAACACTAGGAAGTTGAGCAAATAAGACAGATTGCGGACGTCGGAAATTACTACTTTTTTTTTATATGCATACAGAAGCACGATAAACAATATTCGATTGAATCTTCTTTAATATTTGTTAATTCCATGTTCAGAATCATTAAAAGTCCATTATCACAGTATCAAAAAAAGCTAACAATACCCTGTGTCTTGTGCATGTTCATAAAGACAAACCAGCAGTACTGACATAAAACGTACAACATGTAACAAGGTGACTAGGCATACATTTTAAATTGCCCTTTACAAAAGACGTAGGGGAGGTCTGGGAGAGAAGATTTAGTCTTGCATCTTAGAATTTATCAAATCATAAAAGTACACCCATTATTATCTTGAAAAGGGAGTGAAAAGCGTAATCACTTGTATTTGTCTCTAAAGTTGTTCTATTTGGTTTAACCATAAATTAAATTTATCATATTAAACCCTAATTATACTTCTTTGCATTTTTAGTTGGTATTTAAGCTGTTCCTTTACTATAGACCAGATTGGAGTATTAAATGATTTCCAATTTTTAACTATCGGTATTTTAGCAGCTAACAATAAGTGTATAACTAGAGGGGCATCAAATCCAAAAAAAAATGTAACATTCAACTGTAGTGGAGACAGACCAGGGCTATAAGTACTGTTTTTTTTTGGTTAACACTTGAACCATGCTCCTGATCATATCCAAAACAGTAGGATTTCACCGTGTTTATTCGCCCCCCACCATGAGATTTCCGGGTTCCTCCATTTCCTTAGCCTTCTACCAGTTTCTTTTAATGAAGAGTCATATTAAGTGGCAGTGCGACCGTTTTTCCTAAGTTCAGTTTATAGCCCGATAGCTCTGAAAATTCAAGCCTAAGGGTGATAAGTTCTCTCACAGAATTAACTGGATCACTAAGCATAAGCACTATCATCTGCGTGCATTGTTAACTTGACACTATCTTCCAAAATACGCAGTCTCTTAATTTGGTTATTAGCTCAAATCGCTATTGCCAATGGTTCTATAGCAATAAGATATAACAGTGGCGATAGGGGGCAACCCGATCTGGTCCCATTTTTCAATTGGAACAATTCAGAGGAAAACTCACTACCCACCACCTTAGCCACAGGAGAGATTTAAAGAGCCATTATAGATCGGCTAATATCTCCTCTTAAACCAAATGCAAATAAAGCTGCTACAAGGAAGTCCCACCAGACTCTGTCAAAGGCCTCTAATGACAGATGCAGTAGGGACAATCCTTTTTTACATGTCAGGTCCATCACATCCACTAATCTTCTAATGTTATAAACTGGTAATCTTGCTGCAACAAACCCCACCTGATCCCAGTGTATAATTGCAGGAATTACGTTACATATTCTTGCTGCAATTACTGCAGAAAATAGCTTTGTATCAGTATTTAATAGAGATATATACCTATAATTCACAATTATTTCTGGATTTTTATTTTGCTTGGGGATAGGTACTACATGGGCTCTAAGCAATTCTTGCGGGATGTTACCTGTTTCCTTAAAGTAATTAAACATTCTGGTAAGAACTCCCACTAAATTTCCACTAAGTAATATCTAGAATTGGTTACTGAAGCCGTCTGGGCTAGGGGCAGGGACGTGTTTTAAGTTTTTTAATTGCTTTACAAACTTTCAATGAAGAAAAAGGTACATTTTATTGATTTAATTGATCTTGGGAGACCTTAGGTATCTTATATTTATCTTAAAAATCTAGTATATTTATTGGCGAGTTTTTTTCTGGTTAATAATATAGATTAGAGTAAAACTCTTGAAACTTCTTGACCTATCTTTGAAGGAGCAAGAACAGTATTATTTCCCTGGACAATTTTAGATATTACTTTTCTAGCTTTTTCATTTTTTAATCCACTGGTGAAAAGCTTACCCGCCTTGTTCCCCTTGTAATACCAGTTTCTTTTAATTTTCTCTAAAGAAGAGTTTGCTCTTTGGATCAACATATCATTAATTTCCTCTCTGATCTGTCTTAATTTTTCTCCTATGTCTATAGAGAGGGTGATCTGATTTATTTTTTCAAGTAGGTCTAACTCTGTACATAACTCTAAGTTCATTGAGTTTCTTTTTTTTATTCTTGGTATCCTAATTTAATCATATGACCTCTTATCATGAATTTATACGCACACCACATTGTGGATATAGAGATTTCGTTACTTATTTTCTTTAAAAAACAAAAAACCTCTGTTAATTCTTTGATTAGACCTAGATTTTGTTCATTATTTAAAATTTGTTCCTTAAATCGCCAGTTTAATCTGTCTTTTACAAAATCCTCTTTGATTATCATTATTAGTGCATTATGATCAGACCATGTTATATTAGTAATAGATTTTTTTTCTTTGTTATATCCACTTCCGCTATCAAACAATCTATTTTTCAGTAAACTTGATGTGTACTAGAGAAACAAGTATAATCCCTCTCTTGAGGATGCAATACCCTCCATAGGTCGCGCATGCCACTTTTCCTCAAGATGTCACCAAAGGTCCCAGGCGATTCCCTAACAGAATCTACATTTCCCTTCCCTCTCAAACTATTCCTATCTAATGTATTGAAGTCTCCAAGATATTTAATCCTTCCTTGTCTGATTCTATCTACCTTATTAAAATAGTTTTTGTTTATACCTATTGGGGAAGTGGTAAGGGGTATATACATTAACTATGGTGTATATATGGCTGTTAATTTCTCCAATAAGAATATGATACCTGCCTTCTTAATTGGTTTCCTGATAAATCAACTTAAATGCCACCTTGGCTCATATAAGAGTTATAACCCCTTTTTTCTTTTTTATCACTAGGCATAGAAGAAAGAAAAATGTAAGGGTAGTCTTTAGATTTAAGCTGCAATTTATCACATGCACGCCAGTGAGTTTCTTGCACACCGCACACATCTATATATTCCTTTTTTTAGAAAGTTTGAAAAAATCATTCTCTTTTGAGTAGAATTCAACCCCCTTACATTTAAAGATACAAGTTTTAAAATGTTAATTCATAATCTGCTTGCTCTCCCTCCATGAACCCCTCCCATAGAGACCACCCTAACCTTCTTTCTTTATATAGAATACATGACCATCAACACAAAACATGCATACATACAACACAAAAAAAACGAAACCCCCAACCTAGAGGGCCATAAAATGCCCTCCATAGGAAGCATCATCATATAACTGATGTGCATCCGGTTTAATCTTAACCGCCAATTGCGATTAATCACAGGGCATCGAACTAAGAGAGAGAAGGAGAGAAGAAAAAAAAAGTAATATATAAAAAATCTGTAGGAGGAAACATAATAAGCTATGTAAATAGCATATATGTCTTAACTTTACTCCTCCTCCCCCACTCTCGGTTCCAACATTTTAAGACTTATATTCCATTGTCAAAACAATCTTAAAATATCTAAGTATTTTGAAACCTTTTTGAAAAAGCTTAATGACCTGTCACTAGAACCATATAATAAGAAACATCACAAAAACCATAATATACCTTTAGAACTAAAAAACAATATATAGATTACCATTCAGTACTTTGAAATCTTATAAATACCTTCCTGCTTGTGTGCCTCTATCTGTTACTTTTTAGCATACTCCTTGTGAATTATCTATGTGTAAATACACTCTATTAACCTACTTTTATAAGTTGTCACTATGCGTCCTCTGTCTTATTTCTTTATATATAACTAGAACCTTTATAATTTTATGTGAATTATATCCCGTCGAAAATCCGGTTCTTACAAATGTGCCAAAATTTAGGTATTTTCCCTTTTTCCTGTTGTTTCTACCCCCTCTCCTTCCACTCCCCCGCCCTCAATTTAGTGCCTGTTATGACTATAAAAATATAGAATTTGTGTATATGTTTGGGTATCCTAAGTGCTAGAATGAAAAAAGAGAGAGAAAAAAAAAAAGAAAAAATCAGTTATAAATAGTTCTAAAGCAGCAGGCATTCGCAGAGAAGCTTTTTCTGTTTTGTTCTCTTCTTCTCTCCTTTTTTCTTCTTTCTTAAACTCATCTGCTTTTCAGCGAGCCATTGTTGTAAACTTTTTGGATCTTCAAAAATGGGAAAGCCCAGGAGTATTTTATCATGTTATTACGTAAAATTGAAGTGTATTCTGCAAATACTTTCCGTGCCATTCTTGTTGCTATGGAGAGATCATTGAATATTTTAATTTCTTCATATTTGGAATCTTTTATTGGTTTTGTCAGACTTAAATCTGAAAGATTGTAAACGTACCATAACTTCTTTAGAGACATGATCGGGAAGACCAGCTGCTTTAGGAATCCTGTGAGCTCTTTCAATACGGTGTGCTTTATTATCCATCTGTATACCGAGAAATTGTAAGAATTCTATCAAGTACGGCCTCTAAATTGCTTTGTGCTATGTTCTCTGTGTTCTCTGTTATTCCTCTAATTCTGATAGTCTTTCTTCGGAATCTGTCCTCTAGGTCTGATTTTTTTATTTTATTTTTTACTAAGGAGTACAGGTTTACTGGAACCGAAAAAGTTAAAGTTATTGGCAAATTCCATGTATTTACGCAATATAAACATCTCTAATTGAGCTTTTTAATATATTTAAACTCCGGTTAAGTTGAACATTTTGTCTGTTTAATTCTCTTGTTATGTCTAAATGCGGGTGTTATTTCATGATCTGTACATGTATAGTATTTTCAAGAAGTAAAATACATTTCCACTTAAAACTGTTTTTATCCCCCACAGACCCTCACTTATTGTGCACTACGACCCCTGAAAACATATGTCACATTACCCCACCGTCTCGTCTCGAGCACCGATCTCACCTGCAGGGTCCACCTCCTCCACACACCGTGCACTAGCAGCACTATCCCAACATGCAGCGGGAGCTGTACCTGAAGGTGGAGTCTATGATGCACCAGTGCCCACCCCTTGGGCCTGGAATGCACCCTACAGACCTACACTATGCCCAGCAGTTTCAGATGCTTCATCAACTTCTCCAACAGCAGCATGGGACAGAGTATGTACCGTCGAAAATCTCATATATGTTGAATAATGTGTGCAAAAGATTCTGCAGTTCACCATGTGTATTTAGATGGGGAAAAAAAACAAATATTATCACAGTTGTCTCTCTGCATTGTATTTAAATAACAGCCACGGTGCATTTCTAATCCATTCTTTATATTGTGCGAAGATATGTTTAATTGGAGGTATGAACGGTCCTTAAATACAAAACGATGCCCCACATAACAAAAATTAGTCACAAAGATCTATTGTGCAAAACATAGCACAGCCATTGTTGAGATTCTGTTTAGTGAATTATTGAATAACCGGCAATGTATGTTGCTTAGTTCATGTACATTGTAGGTCAATTATCCCCAACTCTTCTTTCAATTTTTACTTAATTATTTTTTAGTGGTAATATCTAAGAAAATGTATTTAAAGTATTTTGGCACTGTGTTTTGAATACAGATATATTGTAAGTGTATAGCTCAGTGCTATGCTAAGTTGTATATTGTGCACCCAAGGTTTTTACAGTTACATTATAGATGTCATTGTTATGTAATCTAACTATATGGGCAGGGACACCAATAGTTCTGGATTTAGGCATTTCTAAGTTTTGTTGCTATGAGGATACTAGCAAAACTTAGATTTCTGGTTTTCCTTGAATAGCATAGACCAGAGGTGTCCAACAAGTAGATCCACAGATGTTCCAAATCCACAGCCCCCATAATGCTCCATCATTCTAAAGGCATGCAAAGCATCACGGGAGCTGCGGTTCCACAATACCTGCGGATCTACCCTTTGCTTATTTAATTTTTTTTTAAATTCTTTATTTTGCTTGTGCTTGGCATATCAAACAGAAATATAGTGGCATTTTTCTGGATATTTTGATAACACTTTGGTGTAGCAATAGCAAGAAATTCCAAGACACTGCACTTTTTTATATATATAATAAAGGGGATAACAGTATGTCAGCAAGTAAATTCAAACATGCTGAACATGGAATATGTCATTAGGGAGGAAGACTTAAATGGTGAGTATAACATTCTGTGGTTGCTGGTAGTGCTGTGAGCTATAGCAATATATAGTAAAGTAGCATAGATTAACATGCTTAGCCTATGAGAGAGTAGCCTAGCTGGGAATGCCCTCCGGGGTCATAGTGAGGCTCTACAAGAGGGTCTGTGATTTTTGATTCGAGACAATCTATTTATTTTTTGCTGTATGTTGTATTGTAATAGTGTATGCTCTACTTTTTCTTCTAAAGCACTAAATTTTTTTTTATCATTTTGGATATTTCTCTTTTAAATTCTTCTGATACAACATACATTTCCTGCTTATTTTTTTTCAAACTGAGTATTTAGACATGCGTTAAATCTTTCTCCATATGTTGTAGTTCAATTATTGGATTGCTTTGTGTCTCTCTCTCTGATTCTTTTTGGGATTGATCGTTTATATCTTCAGCCTCCCCATATCTCGATGATTCATGATGGCTAGTTCTTTCCATTTTTTTATGTGGTGAGAAGACATTTGAAAGCCGCTTTTCTGTTTCTTGATCCACTTTTCTTTCTTTCTTCCACCTTGCTTTAGCTTGTTTTTTTTTTGTTGCCATAAGAGGGAGGAGGCAGGATATATATCCTGATCAGTGGTATATACCAAGAAAACTTTTTAAAACAATCTTCCACTTTTTTTTCCACTGTTTAGTGAATATCATCTTTTAAATCAGTATTTTATATTAGACACGGGTTTGTACTCTTCATTTACCTTTCTTTTTACTCCTTTTTTATTTTCTTTGATTTATACAGGAGTATTTGAAAGGCTATTAATTAAATTATACACTTAAACTCATTTAGTTCTTTCAGATTAGATAATATGTAGATAACTATGATGAGAAATACCCAGTCTCCCAGAAAAATTTGTTTTAACTGAGTACTTGCAATTTATATATTTTGCATGTGGCTTCTCTCCATTCAGGCGATGCAATTATTGCCTACCAAGGACCTCGCGATCACATGGCCCAGTGGGGCCGAAGAGGAAGCAGGGCGACTCCCTGGGCTCCCAGGTGAGTCCCCAAATTGCGATCGCCGACATGAGATCTCCGGCGACCGGGTAAGTACATAAGATCGCAGGGCGTTCTATGCCGCCCTGCGGCATTTAGAGCCGCTTCCTTAAGGACGGCATAGAACACCCTGCGGTCTTAAGGGGTTAATAACATAAATATAAATAAGAGCTTTTTTAAATAAGTGTTTTAAATAGTCACATAGTTCTGTCCCCTGGCAGGAACAAAAGGTGTTATATTCGAGACGTCCCATGAGTGGCCAGATTGGGGCTTCTGGTTCTCTGGTGGTGTATCAGTCACACCAAGGGATGCCAGGAATGTTGTAGCCTCTTTGGGTGCCACAGCTCTGTAGGTCTTGTCCTCTGCATATGCTATTAAAGCCCTTGGAGTGGACCAACGATATGTTCTCAACCTCCGGTTGATGGGTCGCATGGCTTGTCTCCATTGCAGGGTAGAGCGAGTGAGATCTTGATAGAAGGTCAGGTGGTGTGTTTCAAAGTGTACAGGTGCTTTGTCCCTTATTGCATTCAGGAGCTTTTGTTTATCTGCACAGGATTGAAATCGGACCATTATGTCTCTTGGGGAGACAGTGAGTGCTCTTGGTGACTTAGCTATTCGGTAGACACCATCCAACACAATCCATTTAGCCATTTTTGTAGGCAATTCTGAGGCTAGTAATCTGCTATTAAGATGGGGTAGCTCCTCCGATGCTACTGTATCCGACACCCCTCTTATTTTCAAGTTTTTCCTCCTATCTCTATCCTCGCAGGAGTCCACTCTGAGGTTGGTGTTAGTGTTCGAGGATTGTAAATTATGCACTGTCTCCTCCAGTGAGGAGAGGCCTCGTTTGAGGTCTGACACGTCTTCCTCCGCGACTCGCACCCACTCACTGATGGCCCATACTTCTTCCTTCAACAGAGCAATGTCTGCATCTAATAATTTTCGGATGCAATCATATAGATCCAATATGTCCTGTTTGGTTGAGGGAGCAGAGGGTTGCCAGTCAGCGGGTTTGTTGAGAGATGACGGGACAAAACGGCTAGGCCCAGCTTAAGGTCGACTAACCTCATCATCCAATGGGTCAGTGGAGGGCTCCTTCCTGGCACGTTCAGAGGGCTTCAGCCTTGTTTTTTGCAGGAGAGCATCATGCCTTTTGTCTCTCACCCCTTAAAATACAGTCTGTGTTTTTGGCTTTGTGCAGCCCATCATCAAGGGAGGCAGCTCTGCCTTAGAAGGAGGTGAGTATAGGGTCCAGTCAGCAAAGGCCACAGCGTATTCAGTGGCCTTCATCAGGCCTGTGGCCTGAGAGTCCTCCTGATCTTATGGGATGATTTGGCCTTCGGGTCATAAACGAAGGGCATGGATGTGTTCCCTGTGTGCTTCCTTGCATCGATTAAGCACTGCTGGGGGTTGATGTGGCTGGGAACGGGTGATATTTGACAGATTAAATGTTTGGGGCCCAGAGAGTTTAGGAATGGCGTCTGCTCCATCACATCTGTTATATTTTAAAGGCACATACACAGAATTTGACTAATATGTCTGTATAAATAAAAGACAAGTACTTTTTAAGTGGATTTTAGAAGTAATATCACTATAATAATTTTTGTCACTTTAATGATATTTAGCTCACTATAATCATTGTTATAAGCTCAGTCCTTTGAACCAGCCTGTCAATATAAAGATAGAATACAAAGGAGAAAAATAAAACAATGTTTCTATTTCTCCATTTCTTTAGCAATGTTTGCCCTGGCTTTGCCTTGTCAGAACGGTAATTTGCTAAATCTAAATGGGGAAAAAAGCTCAGAATATCTTGTGAAAAAATGTTAACATGAGCTACAGGTAATTATTTTTAATGGAGTAAATTCCTGATATGCGACAGTTCCCCTTTAAATGTATTTTTTATCCACACTTTGAAAGCCATGAAGTCATGGATCGGCTTTGACACTGGAAAGGTTAAAATGTTGTGCTACACAATAAGCACACACAGTGTACCACACCATATTAGATGAGACATTCCTGGATAGCAAACAAGAATGTGAGCCCAGGGGAATTAGTTCTGTTTTTATTTTTATTTATTTTTTATCTGGTGTGCAGTACAGAAAAGCTGATTTCCACAAATCTATTTAACAGTCCTTTGTGATATACAAAATAAAAAAAAAGCTACTTTCAAATATTGTCATTGTATAAAACATGAGAGCGCGGCATAAAAAAGGCAACATATTTTAAAATAACGGGAGCAAATTTACATAAAACTAATAAAATGACAATTAAAAGATGTCTGTGCTTGATTCATTTCAAAACAATTTTTATATTTCCATTTCATTTAGCTAAAGCCTTCAGGAGACAATTACAGATAGTGAAGTTTGAAACATTTTCCATTTGTGTTAGGTGTAACTATTTGTAAAGATATGGAAATAGCAAAAGAAAAACAATACATCTTCAATTTTTCTTTGTTTTATGATAAACACATTAAATCATACCCAGCGACTTGCAAATACATCTCAGCAATCAAAGACACTGTGTTGTCTACATAACATATCAAAGAACACTAAATAGGAAATCGTTATTCCTGTTATTTTTTTGTTTTGTTTTATTTTTGCAAACCTGATCTCTCTTGTTTGCATAACTAGCCCACTGCTAACTATCCCAATATGCCGATTAAAAATAATATTTGCTTACAAATGCTGCTAAACAATAGAAATATTCAATAGCAAAATTGCAAGTACAATGTCTATAGTATAAGAAAATACAATAGGATTAAGGGGACTACGTAGTCTATGGATGGTGGACAGACCCCTGTTTCATCAAAAAACAGTAACTTGGTAATTCCGCAGAGAACATAGTTCAACACGACCTCTCACCGAATGTGTTCCTTTATTGGTGCCCACAAAAACAGGTAATAGTTTGACCTTACTAAGGTATTTTATTGAACCTTTGTTTTTTTCCTTCCCCAGTCACCCTGCCTTTTACCTTTTACATTGTCTTCACACTAAATATGTTACCCCCACTTACTGTTGTCCTCTTGTCCTACGAGACATGTCCTCAGTCTTATTCCCTTACATGCATTCTTCAAGCATTCTTCTCCAACTTTTACTTAAACTTTAATTCTTTGTGTTTTCCACACACTTTACTAAAACAGTTTGATAAATTACATTGGGCACTGCCAGGGCACCTGGACACTGGTGGGCAGCACAACCTAGGCCAGTATGTCCTAAATAGTGGCAAGAATTACTCTCCTCTTTCTAAGATAATAGGGAGGCAAATGGTTTAGCCAGGATTCCATATATCCAAATACTAACCCCTCATTCTTGTGGGTGAGCAGTAGACCTCTTCTAGTGAGCAGACCTCTTCAACCCACTGCATTATCCTGGGCATGGCGCATTGCCTCCACATAGAGGGGATCAGAGACCAAAAGAGTGTGAGCAATGCCACCAAATACGTTAAATTGCCCCTTCCTCCTTATTATAACTCAAGCACAAGTTGTTATTGTCAGTATTGATGGAGTAGAGGAAAAAGGCATTCTATACCACCTAGCATTTTTTTATACCAAGCCTCTTGCATGCCTGAGTTTATAAATATAAATATGTGGTTTACTGTTCTTTATATTTCACCAAACTGGAACTCAATATTTAAGTCATGTAACCCACTCTCTGAACACCAAGGGCTCACAAAGATATATATGTAACACTTACCCCTCCATTGTAGTTGGGGTTGATTTGTAAAAGATGAAAATAAAAAGCAAATTAGTGTGATATTGTACAAAGAATATAAAGTGAAACTTGTGCAGGTGAATGAAATAAAACACATTAAATAGAGCCTTTTTGTGGGTATAGGCTCTAAACTCTCTGGCTTCCGTGTATTTAATGTGGCAAACGTGACCCTCTTGAATCGGTATTTACCATATATCTCCGAATAATATATATATATATTGAAGGAAAAACAAGACAAAAAGGGAACCGTGTTTCTTGCAGTCTTTCTAGGACTGTATTAAAGATAGATTGCAGGCTCAATGCTGAAGAGGGAGTGGCCTGATCGTCGATGTAGGCAGACGCTCAGGCAAGAGCTCCGTTACTGAAGTCTGTAAAAAGCATTTCTAAACTCATGCCCTGAGCCGGGTATACCTTTCACGTACCTTCTATCTCCCTGCTTTGCCTCCTCCGCTCCTCAGTGCCTCCTCCGTTCCCCAGCCATCTCTCCAGTCACCTACTCACCTATGAAAGCCTCACAGAAAGGGTCCAAGCTTAAGCCCAAGGGAAGTGCTGTGCAATTAATGGTCCAGCTGGTCTCTAAGCTCACGGACGTCACTGACGATGCCGTAAAGTGTATGGTCGCAAAAGGTTTGATGGAAGTGTTGGACAGCCATGTAGACCTGGAAGAGGGATCTTCAACAGCTTCAACTGTCTCAACAGCTGACATCTCAGGGCTTGAAGGCACACAGTGGATTCTTGCGCAGATGAAGGAGGATAGATTGTTCCTGGCTGGTGAGATAGAAAGGAATGCTCTGGAAATAAGAATGGAGATTCAAGCAATAGGTGTCTGGACTGCAACCCTGGAGGTGAAGGCAGAGGCAGCAGCCAAAGCACAAAACTCATTGCTGTCACAGAGTCATGAGTGGGGGACATGATTAGATGCCTTGGAATTGACGTTTGAGGATCTTATTTATTGGTCCCGGCACAATAATATAAAAATTAGAGGTATACCCGAAACAAGAGATGAGGGGCCTGTGCAGAATATGGTACTTGAGATTTTTAAACACCCGTTACCCGATATTCCTGACCCTAGGTGGGAAATTGATAGGGCACATCGCTCAGCGGGTGCATTACGTAGAGCAGGAGAACGCCCATCTGATATTATAGTAAGATTCCATTATTATAGTACAAAAGACACAATTGTGCTTAAATGCAGGGGATTGACGTTTTCATTTAGGGATAAATCACTTCAGAAAAATTGAAAAAGAGGTCTTTGGGCAATTACTTTTATTTTATGGTAAAAAGTAGAAGATCAGTCAGAGATCAGTAGGAACTGAATTTTTTTTAATAATTTTTTTTATCTCCTTCCCTGCTTCTTCTGCTTTATAGCGATATCTTTGACATGTACCTTTTTGGGGCCTGAAATTGACTTTGATTTTGGTTCTTGAATATGACTTTTTGGTTTGGACTCTGGTCTCTGGTTTATATGGAGTATGGAAAATGGTCTATATGGATCATGGAAAGTGTTGGTATAATATGCTGGTGGTTTATTGGCGATTTGTGATCTATGATTTATGTTGGACATGATAGATTTCATGATATGTATATGCATGTATGGTATGTGAATGCATGTATGTATGTGAATATATGCATATGCTGGTATACATGGGGTATGTGTGTGTATATGTGTATATATATGTTTGTATTGATTCTAATTTTTTCTAACCTTTGAATCTGAACTAGATGACTATTTGGATTATATATGGGTGACGGGAGAGAGTGGTAAAGAATAATAAAATGTATAATAAATCTAAACTTAAATTAAAATTAAAAACTTTTTTCTGACTAGGTTTAAGGCATTATAAGATATAGATATGATTGGAAAGCATTAGTTACCTGGCCGGCTACATACCTCTTCATATCGACTAGGGAAATTTAATTCAAGGCTTCAGTTAGATGGGAGCAGATACACTTTGTCCCACGGCCGACTTAGACCTGGGAGGATTGTGTCCCCCAATTTGGTGAGTCCAGGGTGTAGTTTTTGTATATACTTTTGTTACTGTGATTTTTTTTTTTTGTTAATTTAATTTTATATTTTTCCTCTTTTTCTTTGCCGAGGTTTGGACCACTCTTACAGAATTATCAAACCTATCAGTATTATACTCGTGTGTCAACTCTTGTCTTGTGCTTGATATTTTATTATGGTTAATAAGATAGTCTCTTTAATTGTTAAAGGCCTTAACTCACCTGCGAAGAGAAAACTGATGTTTAAAGAATTGTGAAGATTGCAGGCTGATATTGCCTTTTTACAAGAAACCTATTTAAACAGATCTCATGTGCTTTCTCTTATGGATAAAATGTATGATAGAGCTTATAGCTCGAACACCCTCCGCAAGCATAACGGAGTGGCAATCTTGATTCATAAACGTTGCCAGTTTAAAGTCTTAAATACTTTACAGGATAGAGAAGGCCGTTATATATTTTAAGAGCTTTTCTGGGAAACCCCCACCCTACCTTAACAAAATGTTTTCCCCAGCTATTCCCACTTCCTATTAGCTCTGATCCAGTACCAACACTTTACTTAGTCTACCTCAATACAAAAAGAAAGCTCGATCCTCCTTCTCCTACAGAGCACCACAATTGTGGAACGACCTCCCGGACAATTTAAAATCTTCCCTAAGCCTAAAGTCCTTTAAGAGATCCCTCTCTACATACCTCAAAACAGAATGCACCTGTCATGCTTGATTATATATTTACTACCTGTTCTATGTTAAATTTTGTATTTATTGTGTATTAATATTGTTTTTGTATTTTATTGTACCCTAATGTAACAATGCAATGATTTGTGGACTCAGGACATACTTGAAAATGAGAGAAATCTCAATGTATCTTTCCTGGTAAAATATTTTATAAATAAAATAAAATAAAATATTAGTGTCAGGTATGCTAGGCCCTCGCAAACTTCCCTAGGAAAAGGAAAAAATCTGAATCTCTATTTGAGCTCCAGAAAATTATACGTAAGCTTGAATTTAAGCATGAAACAGCCCAATCAGAACAAACATGTCTGGACCTTAAAACAACAGATTAAAAATTAAAACACTTTTAATAGATGATGCTGCCTGGCAGTTGAAATCGACATGCAGATATTTCTGGCAGAGCTGGCAGGATTGATACTCGTTTGGCCAAATGCTTGAGGCCACATATGCACTCTAAACGATAACAGCTATTAGAGCTGCTTCCGGAACTTCGGGTTCGACGGCCGAAGAGATCTATGGAGCCTTTCGGGAATTCTTCTCTACACTTTATAATGACATCCTGGATTGGAATGGGGAGGATCCGGAACGGGGGATATGATTGAGAGAATTTTTGGGTTCAGTGAACTTACCCACTAGTCCTGTACTAATGTTTCTAATACCCCACCTCCTATAGTCTGTAAGGTCGTTTGAGCAGGGTCCTCTTCAACATAGCAAATCCTAGCCAGATGCGTAATAAATTGGAGTAACTATAAAGTGGATGCAGCCCGATCAATTGTATATGACTGATCGGAGAATGTTAGGTGATCGGCTATTGAGGCTAATTAGCACTTAACTATTATAGTGGATAGACTGATTTAAGTATGCAGAAGTCCGTAAAATCTACTTTAGGAATTAATTGGTACACATAAATGATGTAAATACATTATTGAAATTCCGACTAGTAGATAGATAATGTAAAGAAATAGTAGTTGTGCTGTAAGCACGCTACACTAATTATTGTAAAATAAAAGATCGTCCTCAAGGATATTATGGCACTAGAAAAAGTGCAGAGGCGGGCTACAAAATTAATAAAAGGAATGGAACATATCGGCTATGAAGAAAGGTTAACAAATTTAAACCTATTTAGTTTAGAAAAACGTCGCCTGAGAGGGGATATGATAACATTATACAAATATATTCGGGGCCAATACAAACCATTGTGTGGAAATCTATTCACAAACCGGACTTTACATAGGACACGAGGCCATGCGTTTAGACTGGAAGAAAGAAGATTTCGTCTAAGGCAAAGGAAAGGTTTTTTTACTGTAAGAACAATCAGGATGTGGAATTCTCTGCCTGAGGAAGTGGTTTTATCAGAGTCCATACATATGTTCAAACGGCTACTAGATGCATACTTGCAAGAACAGAATATTCAAGGATATAATCTTTCAATGTAGGGTAATAACTGCTTGATCCAAGGATAAATCTGACTGCCATTCTGGGGTCAAGAAGGAATTTTTTTCCTAGCTTGTTGCAAAACTGTGCTTCAAACTGGTTTTTTTTGCCTTCTTTTGTATCAACCGCAAAAAACAAATGTGAGGAAGGCTGAACTTGATGGACGCAAGTCTCTTTTCAGCTATGTAACTATGTAACTATGTAACTATATGTCCTGAAGTAACACAGATAGACAGGGCTAAATACAGAAAGCACACAGTCTCCCCATCCATCCCAGTGCCAACAAAGGCACCTAAGTCTAACCCCAGAACGAAAACCACAAAAAAGACTATCAGGATACGAGTCTATTATGATAACACAACGGCATGAATGAAGCCAAAAACAATACTGATGTCTTTGATGTGAACGAAATC
>OW240915.1:316624808-316644258 GCA_933207985.1 Pelobates cultripes
GCGACCTGGAGCTGGAGGAAGCCTTTGGGGTTAAACCATTTGAGAGCGATTTAACCCCTTAAAGGAAAGCGAGCACCCAGGGGCTTCCTGGCATCATAGCATTTTCATTTAGGTGAAGTTGTTATGGTGACCAGAATGGTCCTTTAATTTGCTTAAAGGAACACATAGTGTCAGGAATACAAACATATATTCCTGACACCATAGTTGTGAAAACGCTATTCACCCTGGCTTTATGTGATAATGGCTATGCCCCTTCCCTTTCATGACACTGTCAAAAAGGTACCAAGCATGGATGTCATTACAATTATGCCCCCCCCTGGAAAAATTCCTGCGGACGCCCATGACCTTAGCACACTGGCAGCACGTAGATGCATTGCTGCCGGTTGGTTAAAAACAGATCTACCATCTATGAGAGAAGTTTTTTTTTTTTTTAAAGTGGAGGAAAATTTTATTATGGATGATTTAACATCAAGAGTTAGACGTTCCTGTTCTTCTTTCATCAACGTCTGGGATCCGTGGAAGGCCTATATAAAAAAAAGGGGATATGAATGGAGGTATATACTTATATGCATGTATAAGTCATGGTAGAGGATGTTTTTTGTTTTTTCTTGGGGGGGGGGTGTTTTTTTTAAATATAAATGTAGAGGATTGTTGATATAACTTCTTAAGTGAATGCAACAGATTATGCTTTATTGATTGTATACTGTGCTTATTCCTCAATATTAAATAAAGAATTTAAAAAAAATAGATTGCAGGATTTGGGTCACATCTACTGCCATGGTATCGGATTACAAGGCCCTTCTAATCCTTGAGTTGTTCCTCCTCTCCAGTTTATCTATGACATATAATTTATGTAGGAGGAATGTCAGTAGGTTAGCTTGCATAGTCATTCTACCTACATTGTGATCATATTTCAACTCCTGGACTTTGATGTCCAAATGGCGTATGTCTTGGCTGATGTCTTCCAATTTGGAGCCAAGTTGGCCTCTGTGATCCCTACTTTCAAAACAAATGTTTTGCAGAGGTAGGTTAACAACATGGATTTGCTGAAACAACCCCCTTGACAAATAATTCTTCACCTTTATTAGACTTTCTTTAAAGAACTATTCTTATGCTTTAGGTGGAAACTATCACCAGAAATTTTCATTTCTTTTTATTTCTTTTCGTATTATTCCTCGAAGGCACGGGACACATATTTATAGAGGGTATTATTTCTTTTCATATTGTTAACAGCTCTCTATACACATTGTGTGCTACCAAACAGACACTTTGTAGCACCGTTTATCATAACCTTACTTACATGTGTTTCTCTCCTCTACTTTGTTCCTCCTAGATGTCTCTATGATTGCTTTACTGTCGGTTTAGTTAATATACGTTGTGGTAATTTACATATATACTTTTTCTATCTAGCTTATTAGCAGAATCTCTTTATGCAGATTATCGTTCTACTATTCTAAGATCTGTTAGTCTATCAGCTCTATATCGATCTAATTATTTTCTCTTCTCTTGCTGTGATTTTCGGACATTTAAAATTACCTATATAAGCTTTTTCAGCTATTTAGAAGACCTATAAAGTCCATTAGCACGTTATCGATCTTTAAAGAGACAGACCTCATAATCGATTTATTTATTATCAGACAGATCTTTTAGTTTGGTATATTATCAATTACTATGGATAATTAACTACCCTCCATATTGATTTATTTATATATATATAAATATATATTGATTTATATATATATATATATATATATATATATATATATATATAAAATTTTTGATAGGACATATATGGTCCATCATTTTATTATGGAGATTTAAAGTGCCAGATCTAATATATTCATCGATCCATTGGATTGGCACTCTGCTTCTCTAGCCTGATATATTACCAGCCAACAACTGACAGGAATGGCTTTCATATTCTGATTTGCAACTATATCTTTGTTTTTATTTTATCTAGACGATTTATATTTTTCTTTATAGATCTGTCTAGTAACTATTTCTAGATCAATTTTTTGGTGGTAGCACGTATTTGGGTCACATATTCTTGCTCTGCTTATTAAACTTTTATTATTTTTGTTTTTAGTGGCTTTATCTGACCTTTATAGTAGGCTATTTGTTGGCTATCTTGAATTTCGTTGATGCTTATATTTTGCATCATGAATTAGATACACTTTATCTTGTTCCCTTTATTCTTCATTTGGGGTTACCCCCCACTTTTTCTGTGTATCTAACTTGGATCAATCTATTCGCTGTTCTATCACCAGAAATATCACCAGAAATCGAGCCCATTATGAAGGAAACACAAATTATTAGTGAGTTTATCTATTTACTAAGCTATAGAGGCCTAGATTGCGTATTCTCAAATTTTTCTTGCCAGTGCCTCCAAATATTTCATGGTATCTAAGAAGTAAAATGTGCTGCTGTCCCGTGTACAGAACATCCTCTGTGTGTCCACTTCTCCTAGAAATAATCAAATTTCACATGGCTAAATATAATGAAAATGAGTATACCTAAAATATATTTACAGTTGCAAGAAAAAGTATGTAAACCCTTTGGAATGATATGGATTTCTGCACAAATTGGTCATAAAATGTGATCTGATCATAATCTAAGTCACAACAATAGACAATCACAGTCTGCTTAAACTAATAACACACAAAGAATGAAATGTTGCCATGTTTTTATTGAACACACCATGTAAACATTCACAGTGCAGGTGGAAAAAGTATGTGAACCCTTGGATTTAATAACTGGTTGAACCTCCTTTGGCAGCAATAACTTCAACCAAACGTTTCCTGTAGTTGCAGATCAGACGTGCACAACGGTCAGGAGTAATTCTTGATCATTCCTCTTTACAGAACTGTTTAAGTTCAGCAATATTTTTGGGATGTCTGGTGTGAATCGCTTTCTTGAGGTCATGCCATAGCATCTCAATCGGGTTGAGGTCAGGACACTGACTGGGCCACTTCAGAAAGCATATTTTCTTCTGTTTAAGCCATTCTGTTGTTGATTTACTTCTATGCTTTGAGTCATTGTCCTGTTGCAACATCCATCTTCTGTTGAGCTTCAGCTGGTAGACAGATGGCCTTATGTTCTCCTGCAAAATGTCTTGATAAACTTGGGAATTGATTTTACCTTCGATGATAGCAATCCGCAGCAAAGCAGCCCCAAACCATGATGCCCCCACCACCATACTTCACAGTTGGGATGAGGTTTTGATGTTGGTGTGCTGTGCCATTTTTTCGCCACACATAGTGTTGTGTGTTTCTTCCAAACAACTCAACTTTGGTTTCATCTGTCCACAGAATATTTTGCCAGTACTGCTGTGGAACATCCAGGTGCTCTTGTACAAACTGTAAACGTGCAGCAATGTTTTGTTTGGACAGCAGTGGCTTCCTCTGTGGTATCCTCCCATGAAATCCATTCTTGCTTAGTGTTTTACGTATTGTAGATTCGCTAACAGGGATGTTAGCATTTGCCAGTGACTTTTGTAAGTCTTTAGCTGACACTCTAGGATTTTTCTTCACCTCATTGAGCAGTCTGCACTGTGCTCTTGCAGTCATCTTTACAGGACGGCCACTCCTAGGGAGAGTAGCAGCAGTGCTGAACTTTCTCCATTTATAGACAAGTTGTCTTACCGTGGACTGATGAACAGCAAGGCTTTTGGAGATACTTTTATAACCCTTTCCAGCTTTATGCAAGTCAACAATTCTTAATCGTAGGTCTTCTGAGAGCTCTTTTGTGCGATGCATCATTCACATCAGGAAATGCTTCTTGTGAAAAGCAAACCCAGAACTGGTGTGTGTTTTTAATAGGGCAGCTATAACCAACACCTCCAATCTCATCTCATTGATTGGACTTCAGTTGGCTCACATCTCACTCCAATTAGCTCTTGGAGATTTCATTAGTCTAGGGGTTCACATACTTTTTCCACCTGCACTGTGAATGTTTACATGGTGCGTTCAATAAAAACATGGCGACATTTCATGTGTGTTATTAGTTTAAGCAGACTATGATTGTCTATTGTTGTGACTTAGATGATGATCAGATCACATTTTATGACCAATTTGTGCAGAAATCCATATTATTCCAAAGGGTTCACATACTTTTTCTTGCAACTGTATATACTTCCTTACGTAAAACTTAATCTGAAAAAAAGAATTATTATTTTATTATTATTTATAATTATTTTAACAACTAATATGGTGGTACATATTATTGTGTGAATAAAAAAAATTGGACTTAATTTACTTTAAGAAAATATATAAATGAAACATTTTCTAGCTAATAATCTAATTCCATTTATATATATATATTCTCTGTATTGCCTTCAAAGGAACCAGATAGCTATTTGCCTTAGGTACAGCAAGATATCTCCCCTGCATAGCTCTATAGGAGCACAAATTATTTAAATGTTCCATTAAAATTTCACACTCAAGTCATTAGGTATTCACTGGACTATCTGATCACTCTTTCTGAAGACGTATGCCTTGGTTGCATCTTTTCCCCCAAATACTTAGCTAGTGAATTAATAGTTTAATTTAAATTTAAATTGGGTTTTAAAGGTTTTCGTTAGTGGTTATGCATGTTAAAAGTCTACCTGCATTATACTAACAGAGTGTGCTATCACAGACTCAAGACCTGCTATTGCAAGTCACTTTGGCAGCCCAACGGTCTCTAATATGTTCATTCTCTTTAGTAATGCATCATTGCATTTAAATTAATTACTGCTTATAATTGCAATTAATGTTTGAGTGTGACTTATGCTATCATATTTGGGATCATAGTTTGCAGCTAGTAGATCATTGACACAAGGATCAATTGTTTTGTTGTGATTGGGTGGCAGAGTCCTTCAATGAAGCATACTAAGAATTAGATCCCCATACATTATAATGAAAGCACCCACCCACTGGGTTGGGGTAAGGGGCATTATGCCCCCTACATATATTATTAATGGAGCTCTCACCCTCATCTAATAGGTGGGGGATGTTAGGTCTCCCCATTTACATTAGCCCCCCCCCCCAATTTATCTTAATAGAGCCCCACGTGCCGCTAACACGTGGGGACTAGGCTGGGGACATTATGCCCCCCCATATAAAATTACTAGAAATGGAAGTGGGTCAGACATGAGGATGTCACTCTCTTAAATTTAATAGCCTGCACCCACAGACCATAGGTGGGGGCATGAGACAGTGAATTTAGGGGCGGGGGGGGGGAGGGCAGTCAGCCCTTCTATTATATAACAATCATTATCTCCAGGGATGAAAAATGTTTTAAACATTTGGGAAATATGCTACTGCAGAGGCCCAGTTGTGGCCCGAAACGTTACTTTCACCTGCTCCAATAAACTTGCTCACTTGATTCACCTTGAGTGCCTAGACCACCATTTACTTTTTTGCTAATTACATTGTGGGGATTGGCCATCCTCATGCCAAGTTTCACCCTGGGATCTAGGAGGATATCCTTTACGGACAGTCCTTAAGTACCCCCTACTGGTCCAGGATTTAGGGATTACCCTGTTGTGTCTAAAGTGTTTTTTTTTTTTCTAGAAACACCTTAGACACAACTGGGAAATCCCTAAATCCTGAACTGTTAGGGGTGCTTGAGGACTGGGTTGGGAACCACTCCTTTACGGTAATCCCATCTGCTGCATGGCAGGTAGAGCATAGGGAGGCTAGGGATGTTTTAACCTTGTCTTATGATAACATGGAAGTCATGTTGACCCTATAGTGTTTTTCTTATTATGTTTGTTCTTTTTAATGTTTTAATGTGGCTAGCAAACACAGGCCAGCAGCCATCTAATTAACCTTCACACTGCCAAGGGTTATTTAACTATTTGCTCGCTGGCCACAAGATTTTGCAATCCGAATGGAACTTATATGATTATTATTATTATTATTATTATTATCATTTATATAGCGCCAACAGATTCCGTAGCGCTTTTCAATATTTTGAGAGGGGGGATGTAACAATAAATAGGACAATTACAAGAAAACTTACAGGAACAATAGGTTGAAGAGGACCCTGCTCAAACGAGCTTACAGACTATAGGAGGTGGGGTATTAGAAACATTAGGACAATAAATATCAAGTAGGAGTGAAGCAGAGCTGGAGGAGAGAGCAAAGCACTGTCCCATAGGAGAGAGCAGGAGACAGGTATGTAAGGCAGAGATTACTCTGGGAGGCCATAAGCTTTCCTGAAGAGATGGGTTTTAAGGCCCTTCTTAAATGATTGAAGACTAGGGGAGAGTCTGATGGCAGTAGGCAAGCTATTACATAGGAGAAGAGCCACCCGCGAGAGGTCCTGCAAGCGCGAGTTGGCCGTACGGGTGCGAGCAGCGGTCAGGAGGTGGTCACGGGCAGAGCGGAGGGTACGAGGAGAGGCATATCTATGGATTAGTGAAGAGATATAAGTGGGGCTAGAATTGTTCAGTGCTTTAAATGTGTGGGTTAGCACTTTGAATTGACTCCTATAGCATACAGGGAGCCAATGTAAGGACTGGCAGAGGGGTGAGGTGTGAGAGGACCGACTAGAGAGGAAAATCAGTCTAGCTGCAGCATTCATGACAGACTGTAGCGGGGCAATACGGCTTTTGGGGAGACCAATCAGGAGAGGGTTACAGTAATCCATGCGGGAAATTACTAGAGCATGGACAAGCTCCTTGGTAGCATCTTGCGTAAGAAAGGGGCGAATGCGGGCTATGTTTTTGAGTTGGAACCTACAGGACTTGGCAACAAACTGGATGTGAGGCTCAAAGGTGAGACCAGAGTCAAGTATGACGCCAAGACAGCGTGCTTGCAGGGATGGACTTATGTGGATATCACTGAGTTGAAGGGAGAGTGAGAGAGGATGATCAGTATTAGGAGGTGGAAAGACAAGGAGTTCAGTTTTAGAGAGGTTAAGTTTCAGAAAGCGTGAGGACATCCAGTCAGAGATGGAAGAAAGGCAAGCAGTGACACGTTGCAGGACGGCAGGGGAGAGGTCCGGGGAGGAGAGGTATATCTGAGTGTCATCAGCGTACAGGTGGTAGTGGAATCCAAAAGAGGCAATAAGTTTACCTAGAGAGGCAGTATAAAGAGAAAATAGGAGGGGACCAAGGACAGACCCTTGGGGAACTCCAACCGAGACAGGACGAGGGGAGGAGGTATCCTTGGAAAAGGAGACACTGAATGAGCGTTGGGAGAGATAGGAGGAAAACCAAGAGAGGACAGAGTCACAGAGACCGAGCGATTGAAGAGTTTGAAGGAGGAGAGCATGATCAATGGTGTCAAAGGCAGCAGAGAGGTCAAGGAGAATTAATATGGAGTAGTGACCTTTGGATTTAGCGGAGATTAGGTCATTAGTCACTTTGATAAGAGCAGTCTCAGTAGAGTGGAGAGGGTGGAAGCCAGACTGAAGAGGGTCAAGGAGAGAGTTGGAATTAAGGAAGCGGACACACGGTTAAAGACAAGTCTTTCCAAAAGCTTTGATGAGAAAGGGAGCAGGGATATGGGACGATAGTTAGAAGGGGAGGATGGGTCAAGAGATGTTTTTTTCAGAATAGGTATTACAGTGGCATGTTTAAGGTCAGCAGGAACAGTGCCAGAAGAGAGAGAGCAGTTAAAGATGTGTGTTAGGGTAGGCACAAGACAAGGGGAGAGAGATCTGATGAGGTGAGATGGGACAGGATCGAGCGGGCAAGTGGTGGGGCGAGAGGAATGGAGAAGCGCAGCCACCTCTTGTTCAGTAGCCAGGTAGAATGTCTGGAGGGTAGGGAAAGCAAGATTTACATGTGGTTGAGAAAGAGAACGGCAAGGAGGGGAGAATATGATTGCCCTGTTATAGTTCAAAAAGGGGAAGAGAGGGAGGGTGGGACTAAAAACAGATGTGGCTGGAATATAATACAGTACTGGAACCTATGTCCTATTAAAACTTAACATTTAATAAGTCAAATAAAAAGTCCAACTAGTGGACTAAAATTAACAAGACTAACCACAAACAAAGATACCATAGTATATATACAGAAAAGACGAAAAATGTTGGCTGACACTTTGGAGCGACCTCGTGAGAATACGAGAACCCCACAATATCGGTAAGGGTGTCAGACCACCATTAGGATGGTGCAATAAAAAGTACAAATTGAAGCACACTATTTGCTAGCAATTCGAGGTGGGCTGCTTAATAACCAGTCCTACCTGAAAGAATGTTGGCTGACACTTAGGAGTGCTATCGTAAATATACGAGAGCCCCACAATAACGGTACAAGTGTCAAATCTCCACTTTGGATGGTGCAGTAAAAAATGCATTCTTCTTGCTAGGAACTCAAAGTGGACTGCTTAAAGGATCACTATAGGGTCAGGAACACAAACATGTATTCCTGACCCTATAGTGTTAACACCATCATCTAGCCCCCCCAGGCCCCCCATGCCTCCCTAAATATAGTAAAAATCTTACTGTATTCAAGCCTGAAGCTGAAATCTGCATGCTGTTATACTCAGAAAAACAAGCAGTCTGCTGACATGTGGTAGCCTGATCCAATCAAATGCTTCCCCATGGAATTGGCTGAGACTGACAAAGAGGCAGATCATGGTCAGAGCCAGCATGATTCAAACACAGCCCTGGCCAATCAGCATCTCCTAATAGAGATGAATTGAATCAATGAATGAGGAAAGTTCAGTGTCTGCATGCAGAGGGAGGAGATACTGAATCACAGGATGCTGTGCACAGTGCTGCTCTGTGCTCTGCTGACAGCAGATCTGAGTGGATGGAGGCATATTATGCCTCCATCAACTCCGAAGTCCCTCTTGTCATGGTACCTGTTGTAGCCACTGTAGAGGAGGTTGGGCATCTGGACGCCCATTCTCAGGAAGGCACACAGGCACCTATCTTCTTCAGCCATTTCAGCCGTTTAGACGCCGGCCGCAATAGCCCAGACCCCTTTTATGACGCGGCACAACTTTGCCGACGTCATGACGTCACGGCCCGCCGAAAAAGTTCAAACCAGGACGTTTTGGGGGCGTGGACATTATTTAAAGAGCCAAGGTATAAAAGGTACTCACTTACAGTGAGTCATTGCCCTGTCGTGGTTCCAGCTTGTCTGTTCCCTCAGTGCTATTTCTGTGATTGATTTTGGTTATTGACTTGGCTTTGTATTCTGACTTTGCTCCTTTCTCCTACCCTTGTACTCGGCTTGGCTGTCTTCTCGTTCCCTCGACCTCGGCTTGTTCCTGACCATTCCTTGTTTGTGTGACGTTAGTCCGGCCACTCTAAGGTCCGGTATACATCTTTATATTTGTTAGTACTATGCGTGTTGGATCCCTGTCTCGATCCTGACACCTCTGGTTCACTCTGAGTGACTGCAACTGGAGGTTCCTAGCTTTCAATGTAAACACTGTATTTTCTCAGAAAATACAGTGTTTACATGAGAAAGGCTGCAGGGAGCTATAGTTCTCACCTGAACAACCTCATTAAGCTGAATTTTTTCAGGTGACTATAGTGTTCCTTTAATAACTAGTCCTACAGGGTGCATCAAACCTAAGTACTATTAGGCTATCCAGAGCACGTTGTTGCAATGTCACTGTGTTACATAGGCATTTAACTCATAGCAATGGTGTGTTACTGTGGGCTAACATGGGATCTAATCCTGAACACACAATAGGTTATGGTGGTGAATATAGCAATAACCCCCCTTATATGTTCTATGTGAAAGCTGAATACTCCCCCTGATCTTCGCTGTATGCAATATTAATTGTTGCCAACTCATCTAAAACAGTTTCAGGTGAACACAGGTTTAACTGACTAAACTGATACAATATTAAGTTAGGTGTAGAGTCGCAAACATTGTAAGCCGAGCAGATGTAGAAGTAGTGGCATAGTTGCTATTGATAGTCTGGTCACTGTATCACGAATAGTACAGTCTGTGATATTGACAGTCTTTAAACAGAATAGAACGGGAAAAGGTTTGTGGTTACAGAATGCAGGGAATATGCCAGATAATGAGTATCTCACCCTATTGTGCCTTCAAAGGTGCCCCTTAACCCAACAAAAGCTCTCCCTGTCTTGGCCGATTTGTAGATAGGACTTCCCCCAGTCATTAAAAAGAAGAGCTATGCCTAGGTATTAGTTAACAATCAGACGGTAATAACAATAGCCAGCAACAGAATGTAGCAGGAGAGGCTATTGGTTTTAAAGGAGAGAGCTATACGAGAATCCCCTATATTGCCTAGTGTCCTTCATAGACAAAAAATAAGTAACACTGCCTACAATACTGAATAGCTACCCCACGCATTATATATCCTTGGATAGCTCTCCTACGAGTGTCCATACAGTCTAACATCCTGTTCTTTGGTTTTCTGGATTCTACTTGTGTTTTGGGGTTTTTCAGGTGTGCTGCCTCCCAATTTCATTTTGTTAAGTTGTTTAGAGCTGCTCGACTTTTTTTTTGTTTGTTTTGTATTTAATATTCATTTCCCGACTTGACTATGGCAATTCACTACTCATTGATCTTCCAAATACCTGCATTGCCTCCTTTTTAGTATGTAAAGAATGCTCCTGCCAGAATCATTTTCCTAAATGACCGCTACTCCCACACCACATTCCTTTTTTAATTATTACATTGACTTCCCGTAGCCATCAGGATCAAATTTAAACTGCCAACACAAACCAACAAAGCCCTCACTACTCCACTAGTCACAATATATCCTCTATACACAACAAATAACCCTTCTCATTACCTTCATTCTGCAAATTACCCTCTCCTGACATTTATTCCTTTCTGTATACTCAATTATTATTATTATTATTATGATATTTATAGAGCGCCGTCAAATTCCGCAGCGCTTTACAGTGGGTGGACGAACAGACATGTAGTTGTAACCAGACAAGTTGGACACACAGGAACAGAGGGGTTGAGGGCCCTGCTCAATGAGCTTACATGCTAGAGGGGGTGGGGTAAAATGACACAAAAAGGTAAGGATAGTATTAGACTAGTGACAGTTGCAGAAGATGAATCAGTCAAGAGCTATTAACAGTTTAATTGATACGCTTTTATGAAGAAGTGGGTTTTTAACGATTTTTTTGATGGAGTGGAGACTGGGTGAGCCTCCTTCATCTCTTGTCTCTGATAATTTATGTAAGTCAATTAATTGTCAGATATCCCCATTCAGTCATTTAAACGTGCTTCAGAATATATTGGCGCTCTATAAATACTAGCAGTAAGAATAATAACTGGTAGCAATAAATTCATAACTTTAGTTTTTTTATGCATTTTAAATTTTGTGAAGAAGCACCATTTATTTCATATGCAATTTAGGTTCACTCGTAGTTTACTCACATAAATTAACTATGATTATCAGGAGAGCAGAGCTAGTAGGTGGGTATAGTCCTCCAATTTTACAACAGGTTGGAGCTTTAGGATAGTTTTTTTTTTTTTTTTTTGCTTCTTTGCAAAATGAGTTTTGTGCTTTTTACAAATAAAAAAGTAACAAAACAGTCCAGAGACAAAAAATATATATACACGAAAAAAGCTAAATTTGTATAAAATTCTTAAACACAATAGTCTTAATTTGTTGGGTCTTCACCCACTGCAAGCACAATGAAATCCACTTAAATTCCAGGAAGCAAATAGAACCGAAGCTCTACTCTTAATAATGTATATAAAAAAAGAGTAGTTTTATTAAATAGAAACTTACATATAAAAAATAATACAGCACATATTTTGTGCTGATAACATAGAAACCTAGAATGTGACGGCAGATAAGACCCATTCGGCCCATCTAGTCTGCCCAATTTTTCTAAATACTTTCATTAGTCCATGGCCTTATCTTATAGTTAGGATAGCCTTATGCCTATCCCACGCATGCTTAAACTCCTTCACTGTGTTAACCTCTACCACTTCAGCTGGAAGGCTATTCCATGCATCCACTACCCTCTCAGTAAAGTAATACTTCCTGATATTATTTTAAGATAAGGCACTTCCTGAGATGGGGATCTACCTTTAAGTCTTCTATAGTTTCGATGCATTTATTTTCCAAGAATTCTAAAAGAGATACACATGTGAGCTAGGAAACACACAGTTTCATAACACTGACATACTGCAACATCTTAACTGGAATCACAATGTGCCTTTTGGGGTTTGGTGTTATATTTACAAAGTAATGCAGGATTTTTGGGTCCTTCATCGTCAAATGTTTACAGACTACTGTAGCTCATGTTCATCCAAGATATAGCAAAATATCTCATCTTTAGGCAGATAAATTTGTATCTTTCTTATTTTAATGGAAATGTACCCTTATATTCATGTAGTTTAAATCCTAAGACTGGGCTAAACTTGCATTACTTGTACGAGCTCTATACGTTGCTTTGCCTGACCTTTTATCAAAATTAAATTATGTTCTTCTATTAAACGTACTGCCCACCTCTATATATTTTCCTGTTCTATAATGTTTAAGATTGCTCTGCAAATTCAAAATCAGTTCTGCACAACGACTTCTAAATCATTTTTTTTTTTATTGTAGTTCCTGAATGCAAAAACAAATTTATTGAATAGTCAAGTAGAAATCAGCTCACTAAAATAATGCATAGATGGCTAACTTGCCATTCCCCCTGACATCTCTGAACAATATAACACAAATGCCTTCTTCTATAGGTCGAATGGTCCAAATTCATAGTTTGGATGGCAATCACACCAGCTTTAGACTTTGTCTCTTTGGGGAGTTCAGACTTTGTGAACTTTTAGAACATATGAATTGATATCTAGGCTACATAAAACTACATTCCTCTTCTGCAATAATACCTTCATGAAAGGTTTGTCTCGGGAGAATTAAGAACTGAACTTTCCGCTAATGAATTTTATTCCTAAGGAGTATTCGTTACACAATTCTATCAGCAAGAAGCCTCTTTACCTTATGTATTTAATCAAGCTACATCTGAACAACTATTCCTGCCGGCTAAAATCTCTGTAATCAGGAAGCAACTCATCCATGCCTTGCTATACTCCCAGGTAAAAGTTACACTTCGGTATATAGAGATTACATCTAATAATTTGTTATCCACTAATTGCTGAAATGATGTAAGATTTATTCATTTGCCTTCATGTCATGGAACAAAAAGTTGTGATTTGATTTTACCTAAGTTTTAAACTTTACATCTTGTAAATCGACCACTTTTGAATGTTGATCAATCATACTTTGTAAGACAGCAGTTATAAATGTGATTAATCAAACTGAACCTATGCTCACGTTCTCAAAGTTCCATTCTAGAATTCCTTTACATGCTCTAGAACTCTGCCATGTACGTGGGGTGCTTTGCATGCTCTGTGGTGCATTGCAAACTGATTAAAAAAAATAATTAATTGCAAATATTAATTCAAAACAGGCTATATGAAAACAAAATATTTTATACAATATTTCTTTTAAATTGCCATTTTGGTCTAAATTTTGCAATTTGGATATCAACTCATCAATATTAACTGTTTAGTGAAGAAAAATCAAACATCTTATTGAGATGTTTTAATGTTTTTCTTTTTTAATTCTAGAACAATGAAGTCTCTTGTGGACACAAATCTCTATATCCCATAATGCACTGCAGGAATTACGGTATCATTTCTTATCATGCTTTGCACCAACCATAATGTTGCTTAGATTGACAAGGTATCACACAAAATATAGTTCTCAAACAAATGCAGTGCTATGTTTCAGTCATCACCGACATGCACTATAATCTTTCTGAGTTTCCTAACATCTTCTTCTTATTATTAATATTTTTATTATATTTATATAGTACCAACAAATTCTGCAGCGCTTTACAACAGGTGGACTAACAAACATGTAATTGTAACAAGACAAGTTTGTCGCACAGAAAGGGGTTGAGGGCCTTGCTCAATGAGCTTACATTCTAGAGCGAGTGGGGCAAAGTGACACAAAAGGTAAGGGAAGTATTAGGGAAGTAGATTGTTAGAAAAGGATTCAATGAAGACTTAGTGTGGGTTTTTGTTTTTTAAATGACAGTTGCAGGAGATGAATCAGTTGGGAGCCATTAACAGTTTAATTGATACGCTTTTGTGAAAAAGTGAGTTTTTAATGATTTTTTGAGGAAGTGGAGACTGGGTGAGCGTCTAACGGAAAAGGGAAGGGAGTTCCACTGGAACAGTGCAACCCTAGAGAAGTCTTGAAGCCCTAGAGAAGTCTTGAATGCGAGCTACATATTCATCAGCATTCAATTTGTATCTTATCAACAGAATTTCTCCTGTTATTCATTTAAACGCTTCCTTTTTTTATTATGAAAGAATGGATTCTTACAAAACTTGAACATTTATGCTGCCATCCTTTTAGATTGCGCTGTAGAAATTAGAAATTTGCACAGAAAACTTGTCAAATTAAAGCTGGGTTTAAATCCACTTCTAATTGACTAGTTAGTTTGCTAATTCATTACACAACCCTGGTTCATTACTAACATCAATATGTTCCAATATGAAACAGTCAATAATTATGTTCATATTTACTAGGCTCTGCAGAGTTGCAAAAATAAATTACATTCTTTGGGAGAATTCACTTCTTAGTTTCTCTTCTTCATGGCTCCTGAAGCATTAAAAACAAATTAATGGCTCTACAAAATATGTATAGTACATAATGAATTTGTCCTTGCAGGACTTAAATATTTAAAACCAGTTAGAATATAATATTTATTCTATCCCCATAGTCATATTATAATGAAAGATCTAAAATGGATTCTTCTCGTTTCTTTAGTGTGAAATGCCAAATTAATTCTTGATATGTTAAATTTTTCTTTTGGAATGCTGGGACTATGGCTTCACAAGTCCTGTTTTCTACTTTCAGAAATTGTGACATAATTACTGTGGAACGTGAACATATCTAACTGTTTTTGACATAGGAACATGCTTGTGCTTTTGGCAAATTATTTTAGGAACTTTTTATTTTTATGTGCCACAAAATAATTTTTTTTCCCTTTATTCTCATTTTTGGTTCTAACCAAGGCTCTTCTGATGATGGAATCCATCCAGGTACCAAAACCATTAAAATATTAGACATGTAGAATGCATCACACAATTGTAATGGCAGACTTGTGTGTGAATTTGTTTATAGTTTATATTTTTATGGTCTTGATTTAAAAATTTTTGATAAGCTTTTCAAATTTTATTTATTTTTTTTGGATACGTTTTTAAATTAATTGTTTTTTTTAAATTTTTTAAAATATTTAAAAAAAATCTCATATAAATAAGATATATCAATATATTAAAATATTTTTCAAAATAGTAAATCACTTTAAAAGCTTATCCAATCTTTTAAATTGAGTCCCATATTGGCTATTACTTGCAGCTAGCGCTGTAGATGGTTATAGCAGTGCTGTGTAAGTTTTGATCTTTGAGGGAATAAAAAGTATCTCAGGTTCCTATATGCAACTCCGACTTGCAGAAATACTAACAATATTTATGTAAATTTCATTGCTATCCTCTATACCATTTTACTTTTGTGATTTCATTGTGAAAAGGACTTCAACGTTCACATGCACTGTACTGTACTAATATGCCAAGGTATAACTACACATCTGGGCCCCAAAGAAATCCTCAATTACCACACACACCCCTCCCCACCTTCACAACCCCTTAACAGCCTTCCGATTAGGCCTCTACACTAGTGATGTCCCGAATGGTTCACCGAACGGTTCGCCACGGACTCATCATTGAGTAAACTTTGACCCTGTACCTCACAGTCAGCAGACACATTCCAGCCAATCAGCAGCAGACCCTCCCTCCCAG
This sequence comes from Pelobates cultripes, assembly GCA_933207985.1. NCBI lineage: Eukaryota > Metazoa > Chordata > Amphibia > Anura > Pelobatidae > Pelobates > Pelobates cultripes. The sequence goes on from OW240915.1 coordinate 316,640,566, forward strand.
ACCCTCCCACCTCCTGGACAGCTCATTAAGAATGCAGCTTCAAAATGGATGCTGTCCAGGAGGTGGGAGGATCTGGGAGGGAGGGTCTGCTGCTGATTGGCTGGAATGTGTCTGCTGACTGTGAGGTACAGGGTCAAAGTTTACTCAATGATGAGTCCGTGGCGAAACGTTTGCGAACAACTCCCATCATGAGGACAACTCCCAACATGCTTATTCACTATGAACTGTTCCTGCTTTGCAAATATTCTTAGCTACTTGCTCATTGTTTCTATTGAAGATTATTCTCATGAACTTAAAGAATGTTACTTAATGCATCGCTGAGGAAATACTTAATAATGAACTTTGTGTTGTTGATTACTTGCACTTCTTCTTATTGGATTATTGCCTAAATGCAATTAATTTAAGTTTAACACTTATTAAAACTTCGGTTTAATCAAGTTACCAGTTATTCTCTTTTCTTAAAGCTACAGTATTGATACTTTAACGATTCCTCCCTATCCATATAGAATCTAAGACCCTATTTAATTTGCAACAATCATACCCTTTCACCTTTCACACCAACAGCATACATTACTTAGGCACACACCTCGATCAGATCTTTCCAGACATACCGACTCAACTATACACCTCTCCTTCAAAAAGGATTTCAAGTCCTCACTACATGGACTGGACTCTCCATCTCATGGCTGGGAAGACTTGCGTCCATAAAGATGAATCTGCTGCCCAAAATAACTGGCAAAAATTATTGCAATCTCTTCCCTTCCCTACATCATTGGCAGACTTGAAACTACTACAATTACAAATAGACAAGTTCATATGGGCCAACAAACGGGCAAGATTCAAAAGGGCAACCCTATATGTCCCAAACAGAAATGGAGGATTGGGCCTACCTCACCTCACTCACTACTTCCATGTGGCACAATTGGTGCAAATTCAAAATCTGCATGCCCCAATAGGTATTAAGCTGTGGGACGAGTTGGAACACGACATCCTAGACATCTATAGACTTCCCATAACTATATCTATGGCTCTCCAAACAAGCCAGACCTCAGCTACCTCCCACTTCTCCCACCCTACTCCTGTCTTTCAAAATCTGGGACCAGATTGCACTCAAGTGCTCTCTTACTTCAGACCCCTCACCGATGACCCCAATGTTATGTAATCTATATTTCACCCTAAGTATGTCACCTATGGACTTCGCACACTTTGAAGGCAATGACCTGTTCAGAATACAACACCTCTTTCACGACTTTCCAAGGAAAAAACCCTCAACGCCTTTGACTATTTCCGATACATCCAATTGAAAAACCTCCTAACTACCCTCCTTATCAAAAAGGCTGGCACCACCCCTCTCACCCCCTTCAAGAAAACATGCATACAGAGCCCCATCCAGAAGGGCCAAATCTCCATTATAAATTTGCACATCACCCAAACATTCACTGACAACTCTTTTCTTGGTAATCATGAAGTATTTAATTCTACGATGTAATGAGATATTGTTTTGCCAGAATCATAATTTGTAGACTAAAGTTTTAAATTTGTTGTTAATATATTACTTTCCTTTGGTTTGTAAGCCATATTCTACATGCTCTTTTCATTCTGTAAAACTCAATAAAAATGATACCCTGAACAAAAACATCACCAAGGAAGAAGGTACTGTTGATTGTATGCTCAAGGTGGCTATTTTTTATCTGTAAGCTCTACTGAAGCACCAAAAGAATGAATGTAGCCGCATGCCTCAGCATGTATTGCTTATATATTTTTTTCTATTTTATTAATGGTGACAAAGTGTCTCTGTGTGCAGATATGATTATACAGAAGACCGACAATAATTTTTGCCAGTTATTTTTCATCAGCACTGGGAAAATCCTAGGGAAAATAGAGCCACAGGCTCGGTACAGTTTGTTATAGAATCCAGACTGCAGTACTGTCAGGATTACTGTTTGATCCAGCACGTAGAACTGTACAGCACGGATGACAAATAAGTAACGTATTACCGGTCCTTAGAATGGCCGGATTTAACGTACAAAGAATAGTCAAAAATACTAGCCGAGGTCAGGGAACACAGAAAGGGACACAGCGATGAGGAAAGCCAGGAGTCAGGATACCAGAATATAGAGAAGTCAATAAACAAAGCCAAAGTCAAAAACCAGGTAGAAAACTATAAACAGGAACGCGCTCTCAGACAACCACAAGGGAAACCACGACAGGGCACTGAGCAGGCTGAGAACTGGGCCTAAATACCCCTCCTTTAGTTCTGATAGGCTGTAACCGGCCTTTGACCCCAAAGTCAGTTACCAGGTTTCATTTGCATAATTGCTGCTCAGCATTAACCCTTCTGTGGATTAGGTTGCTGCTCGGCACAACTTTTCCTGTGTGGACAGTAGATGTAATTAACCACATTTCTATAAGCGGATGAATACGTGACAAGTATATAATAGTAAATATCATGGATCTTTAAACTGTTTGTCGAGTGTAACTTATTTGAGCAGCAGTGCAATTTTGATGTCGCTTCATAAATTGGCATGATAGAATGTGAACCACAAGATTTTGAACTGGATTCAACAGCTAGAAATCCCCTTAACAGTTTTCTTCATCCATTGGAGCAGCCCTCACCCTAAGCACCATGAATATGTATGCGCATTGAGTCCTTCTCTCACTGTAGCTCTCCACCATGGCTTATAATTGAAAAATGTTGCAAAAATCAGTGGGGTATAGGATTGTCCTTCACTGCATCTGATGTCAAAGGAGAAATTTGACTTTCTACTTACAGCTGTCCAAAATTCTGTGTGTGTGTGTGAGTCAGATCTGATGAGATGAGTTACAGCTGAAAGATGATATTTATCCCATGAACCTTCCTATCTTATGAGAGAAGATAAAAAAATGTAAAAATACTATTGATCAGAACCAGGGGTTCATTTGTGTAGCTTCTTCATGATTTTGTAGGAGTCTGTCTGCTGCTTCTGATTACAATGTATTAGCACAGCAACGTGAAAAATGAAGGTATATTTTTTATTTTTAAACGTTCTTCTTCAATACAGTGCATTAAAATTAGAGTTTTCTCAGTCCTATAGTGACTTGTTAAGAAGTAGCTTTGCCATTGTCAACTAATCGGGAGATTACAAGATAAAATCTAAGCCCACATTTTTTACAGTGCGATCACCTATAATACTTAATTACAGGAGCAAATCTTTCTCTGTTTATCGTTGACAGCTATGTCAGCAAACAACGCTTTCCACTTGGAATTTTTCTCTCTTTTGTAATTCCTTTTTTATTTGATTTCCTACTCATAAAAACTTTGATCCACTCAAATCGTGTTACCCTAGTTTAATCTTTTCATTTACCTGTTTATTACATTTTTCAGCTCTATTTTATTTGGATATTTATTTGGATAACCCCTTTGCGGTTTCCATTGGCTTAAGTATATGGTGGGTTTCCTGCCAAGGAAAATCTTACATACCACCCTACCTACAACAAACATACCAGTATTTAAAAAAATCTATTTTGTGTTATAAATTGTTAGAATTCTGATTCTGCATTTCTTTTAGGAGAAACACAATACATTAGTTTATTTACTATTCTCGTTATTGCTATTATGATTCCTTTTTATTTATTCAACTGGATAGTAGACTCTGTCACTTAAAGCATATTTGTCCATAATTTCTCCCAGTTTCCCACTTACCTTTACTAAAA
>OW240915.1:316651790-316670264 GCA_933207985.1 Pelobates cultripes
TTTTTAAATCCAAGCTATTGTGACACCAGATGTAAGTGGTGGCACGGACTGGGGAAATGGGCACAGTATGCACTGTGAGCACTAGAGCTTCCTAATGGCAGCAGTGGCAGACAACTAAGTGCATTTACATTACATAGAAAAAAAAAATAAAAAAAAAAAGCATACCCTTATCCCTAACCTAGCTATGCTTTTCCCTATCTTATGAACAGCAGCTACACTTTCCCTCCTCTTACTAAGCATGCAGCTTGAGAATGAATCTAAAATGGATGCTGTCCAGTAGGTGGGAGGGTCTGCTAGGGAGGCTGTGCTGCTAATTGGCTGGAATGTGTCTGCTGACTGTGAGGTACAGGGTCAAAGATTACTCAATGATGACGAATAGGGGGCGGGTCGAACCGCGCATATGTTCGCCCGCCGTGGCGAACGCGAACATGCTATGTTCGCCGGGAACCGTTCGCCAGCGAACCGTTCAGTACATCACTATTTCTAACATGTAAATGCATCACTTGACAATTGTTGTTGTTTTTTTAAACCAGCAAACAAACACTTTTAAACCAATATACAAACCCAAATAAAGCAAGATTTTTAAAAGTATGCAATCAATATTTATAAAGTTACTATTAACTTTGTCAGCTTGCATTGTTGGACACTCTTCTCAGCTAGGGGAGTTTTTCCATCCTCCTTCTTAATTATCCTTCTCAGTTTCAGACCAGTCCACTAATATCTGAAACAGGGCATCATTGGTTACAGCAGTCACCCCCCTGGAGTGGCTATGGAAAGCATAAAAATGTAGAAACAGTTAAACATGCAAAAAAAAATCATATTTACCTGATTTTTTAGCCTACAGAGTGAGGCCATAGTCTCATTCAAAGCTAAAGCTTTTGAACGAGACAGTCATACAGTTATGCATGTCCTTTTAATTTGTTTTATATTTGTTACTTTGATATTTGTAATATAAAAAGGTATAAGAGATCAGCAGTGCTTCTTGAAGAACCCATGACTTTGGTAGCCACAGGAACAATAAAATGAAACTCTTGAAACTAATATCTATCATGTTTAATGTATTTATGTGTAGAATATACAGGACCTTTGGAGGTCAAAACCTACAGAAATAAATCTATGTTAGCTCATTGTTAGAGAAGAGGTAGCCATAAAAGCATATTTAAACTACAGTTAGATAAACACAACCAATAAAAAATAATTACATGTGACACTTTAATTTAAAACTAACAAGCCAGAGGTCAAATGATCTCGGAGAACGAGAAGTGAGTCACTGGAAAAATCCAACGATAATATCTCATAGTTTGCAGAGATGACTCAACAGGGAGCTAGGGTTTTCTCCAAAGAGCAAAGCATGATTTTATTGTGACATTAATCTATTGGCAGGTGACTAATCATGACATATTTTACTCAATACGTGCAATGTATCACAATATCTAAATTGATATATACATCAGTGACTGATGTGTATGAATTGACATACAAAAATGTGTGAATAAAGTATTAGTTCCATAGCAATGGCATTGGTGATTTACTGAGTTATTGAAATTTGACCATAGAACTATATTATGCTTAAGGGCATTTTGCCCACATTCAATATAATGTCTACAGTTGTATTCAAAATTATTCAACCTCCATTGTAAAGCAGGTTTATTGTCAAGATTTACAGACTTTAAGCTGTTTGTAATGAACAAATCCAACAAGAGTAATTAAAATAGCTCAATACAACAAATGCTTCAAGTGGTTTACACAAATTCAGTTGAAAATGCAATTTATAATTACTTCTCCAGTCTCAAAATTATTCAATCTTCTGAATAGAATCGCTCTCAACAACATAAATAAGCAAAACAGGTGTTGTCTCAAACACACCTGATGCAACTAATCAAGGGCTTCATTAGTTGCACCAGCTCTGCTTGAGTTGGAGCACTTAAAATATCTGATCTGGCTAGGGGATTGTTGAGTGTCACATTTAACTAGATGTTAGAAATATGAAAGTAATAAGTCAAAAGAATAGTCCACAAAATTAAGAGAAGATATCATCATTCTTCACAAACAACAAACAGGATACAAAAAGATAGTAAAGGCACTGAATGTTCCTAGAGACTCCATTGGAAACATAGTTGGCAACTTCAAAGTTGAAGTATCGGGGTTTACACTACCTGGACGTGGCAGAAAAAGGAAGCTATCAATGGCTGCAACCAGATTTCTGAGAAGGCAGGTTATGAAAAACCCTTAAGTGACTACAAAAGGCCGGCAGCAAAATGTGATGGTAACAGGCACTGAGGTTTCATTGAGAACATTAAGGCGGGTACTAGACACAGAAGGTTCCCATGCCAGAAATCCAAAACATACACCCCAACTGACCCAAAAGCAAAAGAAAAATCGGCTCCTATATGCTCAATATCATACAAATAAGCTACAGAAGTTTGGGGATTCTGTTCTTTGGAGCTATTAAACTGGAACTTTCTGGCCCAGTGGATCAGCAGTATGTCTGGGGGAAGAAGAATGAAGCATACGCTGAAAAGAACACTCTGCCTACAGTTAAGCATAGTGGTGGCTCAGTGATGATCTGGAGCTGCTTTGCATCGTCTGGTACTGGAAACCTGTATGAGATGGATTATTTGAAGTATCAGGAACTCCAAGGAGAAAACATCATGCCATCTATGAGGAAGCTGAAGTTTGGGCATCATTGAACCTTCCAACAAGACATGATCCCATGCATACCACTAATTCCACCAAGGCTTGGTTGCAGAAGAAGTCCTGTAAATTTCTACAGTTGCCATCACAGTCACTTGACTTGAACCCCATAGAAAATATCTGGTGGGATTTGAAGATGGTGGTTGCAGCAAGCAAACCCAAGAACATTACTGAACTCATGAGCAATGGGCTAAGATTCCTCAGCAACACTGCCAGAAGTTGGTGTCTGGCTATGCATTTCATTTGCAGTATGTCATAACAGCAAAAGGGTGATCTACTAAGTCCTAATGATACTTGCCTTGAGGCTGGAAAAGTCATTATAAGTTGCATTTTCAGTTGAATTTGTGGAAACCACTTAAAGCATTCATTCTATTGAGCTATTTCAATTGATTGGGCTTGATTTGTTCATTGCAAATGGCTAAAAGTCAGTAATTTTAACAATAAACCTGATTTTCAATGAGGGTTGAATAATTTTGATTACAACTGTGGGTATACACTAGGAAATACAACTAGACTGGAAGTGATGAACACAAAGAGAGTTGGAAAACCATGTTGATATTAGAGAAGGTATTCAACTGGAAGTGATGAATGGATCACCAAACCGGAAGTGATGCAACACACTAACCCATGTGGTTTGAACTAGCGGGACATGTGGTTTGAACTAGCGGGACTTTTTAAAATGCAAGTATTGGAAAACGTACATGTGAGCTCTGATGAAATCTTTAGATTTCAGTCAAAATGTGATTGCTGCTTTTATGATGCAGATACATGTGGACTAAGCGGTGTATTTTGTACTTTATTGTATTTTCACTGCTAAATATTTTTAGTCCATGTTTTTCATATTATTTTGTTTTAATATATTCTTTTTATGCATATATGCTTTTAAGAAATATTACATTAATCAGATTCCCACTTCTTTCCTTCCTTGGGTCTTTAAGCCAGAAGAGGCACCCTTGGGACATATTTCAGAGCCTGGTACAGCTATATGGCATTATATGTCTATGCAGATTACAGTGTGTTTGCTATGTATTGTTTATTTTAGATGTTTTTTGCTGCTATCATTTTGCTACTGATAAGTGAAGACTACTGTGTTCCTGCTCTTTCAGTATTATTTTTGTGTGTTTACACACCCAATGTATTATCTTTGTTATTTTATATATAATTCTATTTAAAGTGTTGTGCTTAACGTACAGAAACTGCACATTTTTATGTGTATTCTTTTGCATTTTACATTAATGCATCAAGATGCACCAACAATTGGAGAGAATACAATTAAATTCACAAATCATGGATCTCTCTATCCTATATAAATATATATTAAAAATAAAAAACAACTGGAATATATATTACAACCACTGTTTTTCTTATTACAATTTGTAGACAACTACTACAGCTAAAGATACCTATTTGATTGATATAGTTGTCCTGATTTTCAGAATATATCATGTGCTAATGGTTTCAGATATGTTTTCGCAGTTACAGCTCAAATACTAAAAATAGTGCATTTTTGTTTCTGACCTAAAGGTTTTCATAGTTTGATATATTTGATTCCTATGGTTTATAAAGGTAATTAAAACCAAAATTTCTAAACAAAGCAGATGCTTTCATAAAACATACTGTTGTGGTTTCTGATTCCATTATTGTAGTCATTTAATCAGCCAGCTCTATCACAATACCTGACAATTTGTTTTTAATATACTTAGAAAGAACATTTAATTTTTCTGCAATTGTGTGACACTAAGCTCCAGGTGCTGCTTCCCCTGCTGGCATTCCTTCCTTCCACAAGCGTGCAGCATGTTTAAGTATGCATCCGAATGAACTAACGAATTCGGCATTCCCTGAACGGAACTCGGGACTTGGTAGACTGAATTTGCCGCATAAAAATGACATTAAAGGTCAGATTAGGAAGGTCAAGTACCTTCCACAAATAGAGGTCAATTCCTAAAGGAATTTGACCAACCAGAAAGTGATGCCTGTTTATATTTACCTCTCCTATTCCTTGTTGCCCTGTTGTGGTTTCTTGACAGCCCAATAGCTTCTGTGTGTTTGTTTGGTACCTTACCTAGCTTTTGTCTCTCGTTTATCCTGCTATCGCTAATCCTTTGATCTCGGATTGCTTAATCGTTATTCCTAACCTCTGTAATCCTCTGACCTTGGCTTGCTTAATCGTTGTTCCTTACCTCTGTAATCCTCTGACCTTGGCTTGCTTAATCGTTATTCCTTACCTCTGTAATCCTCTGATCTCGGCTTGTATTCTGACTGCTTATTTGTATAACCCGGCCATTCTAAGGACCAGTTTTACAAATATTCTTGTTTGTGATTCTGTCTGTGTGTTCTGGTTCCCAGATTCCTGAGATTCATGCAGGGTTTTTTTCAAGTTTCGAGTAGGTGAAGGGATGGATCATCATTGTGTGACACCAACTGTCAAACACAGCTGAGGAAGCAAGATGGTCTGGGGCCAGATCCAGAGTTGGTGATTTACACAAAATAAATGCTACCATCAGCCAAACAGACCACCACAGAATTTAGCAACAATTGCTAGATGGTCAAAAGTTCATCGTACAGCAAAATAATGACCCAAATAATACCTCCAGGTTATGTCAGAACTACCTTAGAAGAAAAAATAACCACTAGGTGTCAAATCATGAAATTTTCCATGATTAAACTCCACCAAGCTGGTTTTGCATGAACTGGACAGGAGGGTGAAAGCAACGCAACCTACAAGCACAACACATTTGGAGATCTTCTGTATTAGTGTTGGAAAGAACCTCCTAAATGTTATTTCCAGTGTTCAGCTATTAAATCTTCAAAAGGTGGCTACTTTGATGAATCAAAAATGTTGATTACATTTTGTTAAACATAACAAATCCATAATTATGTATTTCATTCATTTTGTATTTGTTCTCTGATTTTAATTGAAGTGTTCTAAAACATTTGACTGATTATGCCTGTATCTCCCATTAAATACTTACAAACAAGATACATTTAATGTATTGATCATTCTGCAAGGAACACTATAGGCAGCAAAACAATTTATCTTAATGAAGCTGTTTTGGTGTATAGATCATGCCTCTGAAGTCTCACTGCTCAATTCCCTGCCATTTAGCAGTTAAATCACTTATGTTTCTGTTTATGCAGCCCTAGCCACACCTCTGTGACTGACACAGCCTGCATGAAAACAAAATGTTTTCATTTTCAATCATATCTAAACCATACTCTACTTACTCCGTAAAATGAACTTAACTTACATACAAGAGGCTCTTGCAAGGTCTAGCAAGCTATTAACAGAGCATGAGATAAGACATTCTAATAAAACAAATAATTGAAGTCTAAACATTAGATGACCCCTTACAGGAGGTGTTTAGAAATGGTGTGAAAGTCTAATAGTTTTAATGAAGAAAACTTGGAAGTTAAAAGGTGAACAATACTCATATTTGTTAATGCTGGAATCCACAGACCTGGGCAAGTTCAGTGAGTTTATTTGTTCTACACTTTATAGCAAACTACACCCGGCACAGGAGAAAATCAACACGTGTGAAAGTGATTGGTCAGCCATAGCACAGTTAATTCCAACAATGAGAATGGAAACAGCAATTAACATTGAGAACAGTAGCAACCATATTTCACAGGCAATTTCATGTGCCATTAACCTTGCAGCAGTGCAGTTTAATACGGCAAACGTTCTTAACATGTTTACTTAATTTCAAATTGAACAATATACATTCTAGCAGTACTATCCGAATATTAAGGTATGACAGATTTAACAACGGTTTCTATAAAAAAAAGTATTTTAAAGGACAGACTCATTTTCAAATATATCCTGCGGTACAGTTTTTTACATGACATTATGGTGCTTCGTTTTTCAAATTCAGATGGACGTGTACCACGAGGACACATGCCTCTCTGATGTTTGAATGGTTACTACAGTTTGTGCATCAACCAAACGAGACAGCAGTTTTTGTTACTGCAGTTACATACAGTCATTTAAGTAAATCTGTCATACCTTAATATTCGTATAGTACTGCTAGAATGTATATTGTTCAATTTGAAATTAAGTAAACATGTTAAGAACGTTTGCCGTATTAAACTTTTTATTCATATTTTGATAAGGTAGATAAAAAAATTCAAAATATAAAATAATAGTACATATTTTATTAATAAAGTGTGCTTTATTCACATTAAATACATCAAAAAGCACTAACGATTGAAGACAATATGAAATGCACAAAGTAAGGATATACTCTGGATATATAATGGAAAACAAATTGAATTTTTACATAAAAATACACATTTTTACAGTTTTGCTTATTATAATCTGTAGACAACTAGTGCAGGTTTTCATAGTTTGATTTCATGGATATTTAAGTTTTATAGGGGTCACCAAACCCAAAATTTCTAAACAAAGGATATTTTTTTAATAAAACAGACTTTATATGATATTTATCTATATAGACTCTGTCACAATTACTATAGCCATTTTTTTTTAATCCATCTCTAAAATTTCTGGTATTGTTTAGTTTTTTCTCATTCGGACACGACGTTGCTGTAATTCTGTGCAGTAATATTCCCAAATTTGTATTTAGCTAGATCATCCAACTATAGAAATGTCTCTTTGGGGATTTTCAGTGATATTTCAGGGTCAAGAAATTTTAGAAATGCAGAACTTTGATGCTGGGCCTGGTCCTGCATCATTTTGGACTTTTGAACTGGCCACCTCAATTAATTGACATGAAGTCTCCCTTGGCCATTACATAGTTCAATGACAAAGAGGTTGCATATTTTTTTTAAAGATGGTTGGGGATACTAGTGGGGATGTGGGCAATGTCCAAAATTTCACTTACTTTTTAAGGTGGTGGGGATAAATAATTTACTATATTTATCTCTCTCCCTTACATTCTGTGCATAAATTGAACATTTGGACCCTACCAGAATGTATCTGTTCTTTGGATTCTGTTTTTTTAGATATTTGGATGCAGAGTTTTAGAATGATCAAGTAGTTAATAATTTTTTTTTTAATAATTTTTTTTTGTATAGATGGGGCAGTTAGTGGGAGGGCAGACAGTAGGGAGACAGAATGAGGATTTTTCATTGTGTTCCATGCACCCCTCTTTATGAATGATCATTTTTAAAGGGGCAAAGGTTTAAAAATATCAGGAATTACAGTACTGAGAGAGTAGTGGATGCATGTTATAGCCTTCCAGCTAAGGTGGTAGAGGTTAACACAATGAAGGAGTTTAAGCATGCATGGGATTTGCATAAGGCTATCCTAACTATAAGATAAGGCCAGAGACTAATGAAAGTATTTAGAAAATTGTGCAGACTAGATGGGCCGAATGGTTCTTATCTGCTGTCACATTCTATGTTTCTATGTTTAGAGAATTGTGGGATCTCTCTGCAAGAAATCACAGGTCAGAAAATGTGGTAAATGACTGATATTGAAGATAAATATTGAGGCACAACAACAACCCAGAATATTGGCATTTTCAAGTTCTTTCTCTAAGAAGATACCAACAAAACCTGGACTGCTGGCATGGCTTGAAGTTTGGGTTGAGTGCTAATATTGCTAGGGACAGTTTTTGTGACTGTCCTAGTATTTTTTTCCTGTGTGCTGCAGCTGAGTTAATTAGGGAAGTAGTCCCTTAATTTTTACATGTGTGGGTTTTATGAATACCTATATTAATCCACAACTGACTCACTTGGAATTGCGTAAAACTAGTCTCTTTTAAGTAGTCTATTTTTAAGTAGGAGTTCAAAATCAGGAGTTTAAATCCACAAGGAGTTTAAACCAAGATAATTATTGTTTTACTGTCCTGCACTTGTTATTTTTGGTAACTGTGGAAATGGGTGTTAACAAGATTAAAGGTTTGACTTCATGCACATCTTGCTACATGTATGCATGCCTGGATAAATCTGTCGAGGGTCCAAACCTCTGTGGCAGTTGTGAGCGAGTGGCTTCTCTGGAAGCTTGTATTTGAGATCTGGAGAAGCAAATTGCAAAATTGAGGTAGATTGACAATCCTAAAGAGGTCTGCTGCTTGCGGAGTGGAGTTTACGGAGTGGAGTGGGAGGAGCTACGACAACTGGGCAACAGGCATGTAGCTGAGTAACAGTTTCACATGGTTGTTGTGGGGTGGTGGGGGGATCGCAGAGGAAAGGTTTAGTTTGTCCTGACTTTGTACAACCTAGCATATTTGCCCATTTGAGTGAAGATATTGGGAGCATCAGCTCAGGAGTAGCTATACTGGAGGATGCTGTACCTTCAGCCAAGGGAATAGCCCCTCCACTACAGGTGAGACTGAGAATGTAAGGAAGGCTAGACAGGTTGTAGGGCACTCTAATATTAAGTAGATAGGGTAATCTGCTGCTCTGATCATCTCAACCGGACAGTTTGTTGTCTCCTGGGTGCTCAGGCCTGACATGTTGCTGACAGAGCGTATGTATTATTGGGAAGGGCTGTGGACTACCCTGCTGATATGGTCCATATTGCTACCAAGGACAAAGTCAGAGGAAGCTGGAGGATCTTTAAGAATGAGTTCAGGTAATCAGGAAATAAACTGAAGAAAAGGACCTAAAAGGTAGTATTTTTAGAAATATTACATGTGCCACGCGCTACAGTAGAAAGATTAGGGAGATTAATGCATGGCAAAAGTCATGGTGTAGGAAGGAGGATTTAGGATTTTTAGAGCACTGTTCTGATTTTTGAACTTGGTAACAATCTTTGCAGCCACGATGGATTGCACCTAAACAGAAGAGGGTCTGCTGTGCTGTGGAAGGTTGGAGGAGATTAGTGGTAAACTAGTGGTGAGCTTAGTTTAAAACTAGTGGCAGGGGGAGGGACACAGAAATCTACAAAATGTAAATGGACAGAAAGGAGATGGGCTTTAGCTTAGCACAAGGGGTGGAAATGGGGTTGGTTTATTACAGAGGGGATATGTAATAGTAATACAAATTCACATACAGTACAAAAGTTAAATATTAATATTAAATCTATGCTTACTAATGCAAAGAGCCTAAATAACAATATGGGGAAACTAGAGGCAATAGCATACACTAAGCAATATGGTTACACATTATGTATGTAGGATAGAAAAAACCTGTAAAGGTGGTGGGGTATGTTTGTATGTCAACCATCAGTTAAAGCCAAATATTAAACAAGTGGAATGTGGCAAAAAAAGTGTGTAAGCATTATGGGTGTATGCGTGTATGAGTGCAGTGGCCTGGGTGATTTTAGTGGACCTTTAATACGTTTAATAAACTGTAAAAATCTAGCAGATATTTGTTTTTTAACAGTCTCTTTCTTGCTGTTGTTTTCTTGACCACAAGTAAGGGATGAACATGAATTTTCAGCCAACCGTTGCTGTCCCATATCTACATGAAGGAACTTTTAACACAATGTTTTTTTTTTGTTTTTTTTTATTCTTTATTTTTCATTTCACAAATTAAAGCGCAGAGATACATATCATAGCCTTCATACATGCTTATACAGGGTCTCTCCAGTTATCTTAATAACAGATATCAATTCTAATTATCTCTAGTTATCAAATCTAAATAAAGAATTTACACTACCATTGTAGTTCTGCAACAACTTGCAACTTCCTCTCACAGTCTGTGTCCGGTTAGAAATGAAAGTTGAAGTACAAGCTTAGTTTCTTCATGTTTAATCTGCATAATTTTTTATTTTATTTGTTTGCAGAAACTGGACAACTTCCAGGCTACATTTTATGCAACTTATTTTTATTTTATTTTATTTTTTTAATGTTAAGCTTTCATGGGAAATGTCGTGGTGTTTGAAATTGCCACTTTCCAGTATTTTAAACATTATATTTACTTGTCCCTATATTTAATAAATATGTATTTCTAAAGTGTGTAAAACATTTGGAAATCTACAAGTTTCTATCTTACAACTGGGTGCCTCCAACATGTAATAATGTTTCTATTTCACCTCTTCATTTTTAATGTGTGTCCTGACTTTGTCTTGTACAAATTAGAGTATGATGTTAGTTGCTAAATCTTTAATAGAAATTAGAAAGAAAATGGTGTATCTCGTAAAAAAAAATGGTTAAAGGAAAACTATAGTAACCTAAATTACTTTAGCTAAATAAAGCAGTTTTAGTGTATAGATCATTCCCCTGCAATTTCACTGCTCAATTCACTGTCATTTAGGAGTTAAATCACTTTGTTTCTGTTTATGCAGCCCTAGCCACACCTCCCCTGGCTATGATTGACAGAGCCTGCATGAAAAAAAAAAATCTGGTTTCACTTTCAAACAGATGTAATTCACCTTAAATAATTGTATCTCAATCTCTAAATTGAATTTTAATCACATACAAGGTATCTTGCAGGGTATAGCAAGCTATTAATATAGCAGGGGATAAGAAAATCTTAATTAAACAGAACTTGCAATAAAGAAAGCCTAAATAGGGCTTTCTTTACAGGAAGTGTTTATGGAAGGCTGTGCAAGTCACATGCAGGTAGGTGTGACTAGGGTTCATAAACAAAGGGATTTAACTCCTAAATGGCAGAGGATTGAGCAGTGAGGCTGCAGGGGCATGTTCTATACACCAAAACTGCTTCATTAAGCTAAAGTTGTTCAGGTGACTATAGTGTCCCTTTAACACGAGTAATAGGTGATTTTGTATTTTGTATTTATTTAGTGAATCTTGTATTTATTTAGTGTAAATTGGGAGAGCTGAAGATGCTTTTCACGGTATGAATACAATTGGAATGTTACATAGAAACATAGAATGTGACGGCAGATAAGACCCATTCGGCCCATCTAGTCTGCCCAATTTTCTAAATACTTTCATTAGTCCCTGGCCTTATCTTACAGTTAGGATAGCCTTATGCCTATCCCACGCATGCTTAAACTCCTTTACTGTGTTCACCTCTACCACTTCAGCTGGAAGGCTATTCCATGCACCCACTACCCCTAAAGTAATACTTCCAGATATTATTTTTAAACCTTTGTCCCTCTAATTTAAGACTATGTCCTCTTGTTGTGGTAGTTTTTCTTCTTTTAAATATAGTCTCCTCCTTTACTGTGTTGATTCCCTTTATGTATTTAAATGTTTCTATCATATCCCCCCTGTCACGTCTTTCTTCCAAGCTATACATGTTAAGATCCTTTAACCTTTCCTGGTAAATTTTTTTTGCAATCCATGAACCAGTTTAGTAGCCCTTCACTGAACTCTCTCTAAACTATCAATATCCTTCTGGAGATGCGGTCTCAAGTACTGCGTACAATACTCCAAGTGAGGTCTCACCAGTGTTCTGTACAATGGCATGAGCACTTCCCTCTTTCTACTGCTAATACCTCTCCCTATACAACCAAGCATTCTGCTAGCCTTTCCTGCTGCTCTATTACATTGTCTGCCTACTTTTAAGTCATCAGAAATAATCACCCCTAAATCCCTTTCCTCAGATGTTGAGGTTAGAATCTATCAAAAATTCTGTACTCTGCCCTTGGGTTTTTACGTCCAAGATGGATTATCTTGCACTTATAAAAAATAAATGTCAGTTGCCACAACTCTGACAATTTTTCTAGATAGAAACATGTTCTAATATAAAAATGTTTTCTTATTTATTTTTCCCCTCGATAGAGAATATTTTCATTTTAATGAATTAAATGTAACAAACAGAAGCAATGTGAAGTAACCTTGAGAGGCCTGTCTATGAATCTGATTGAGTATTTGATCACGGCAGGGCCGGATTAACGTATTGGCTGATGGAGCTGCAGCTCCAGGCCCCTACCATAAAATAGGCACATCCACCAGCCAAAAGGCCGTCGAGGAGCCGCCCGCTCTAGAAATCCTCTGCTGAGCAGGTTGTACACAGCGTGTAGGAGGAATAACCGCGGGCGCACTGAGGTCATATCCACCGGCCGGCCGTCAGAGCAGCTGATGTGATTCCTGTAATGCCGCGGCCCGCCAGATATGACCTCAGTGCGCACGCGGTTATCCCTCCTTCACGCTGCGCTGTGTACAATCTGCTCAGCAGAGGATTTTTAGAGCGGGTACAACCTGCTCAGCAGTCTCATGTGAGCACCAACACATGGCCCACAGCTCAGCCACACCAGCCCATGGAGACAGCAGGAGCAGGTATCTGTCGGGGGGGGGAGGGGGAGGAGCAGTGATTGGCAGACACAGTGCTGTTATGATTTATGGACACAGCTCTCATCATGCTTAGCCAGCCTTCTATCTGACTGTGCTTCTTGAGAGTCACAGTTCACAGGATGTTTCTGAGCCTGTGGACTGTGACTCTCAAGAAGCTCAGTCACATAGAAGGCAAGCTAAGCATGCTGAGTGCTGTGTCTATAAATAACAGCACAGCAGTATGAAAATTACTGACTGGCTAAGCATGCTGAGAGCTGTGTCTAAATAACATAACACAGCACTAAAAGAGTACTGTTTCTAGCTGCTGTGGCCTGTGAGTCACAGGCCACAGCAGCTAGAAACACAATAGTGCCCCGAGGGTGCCCCCACCCTCAGGGTCCCCCTCCCGTGGTCCCCCTCCATGTTGCCAAGATAAACGCCAAATGAAGGGGTAGTTGCAGGAACAAAATACTTTCATGGTATCGATAAAATATATATATAAATGTAGACACTGAGTGCAGTTGGCTTTTATTTGGAGATTCAGTAGATGCTGTCATATATATATATATATATATATATATATATATATATATATATTAATCTTTATTTTTTTTCCTTCTTTTCAATTGTTTTAAACATTTAACAAATTGTAATATTTGTACATTCTGTGATCAATGTTCATTTTCTACAAGTCTTATTTGCAGGGAAAGAGGAATATATAGACCTCTTAAAAATACCATTTAACATTAAGTATTTGAAAATATACATATTACACAAATTTACAATATAACACAAGACAATGTAGCAGCAAAATATGTACCAAGATTGCTATAGATAGAATGGGAGCGGGGTCAAGTATAGCTGATATGTTTTCAATGCTCAAGTTATGTACACTGGCTTCAGCAATCACAAACAATTTCCATATCGATCAACTTAAGACATTTCATCCAGACAGTTGTTTTTTTGCTTAATTTTTGTTTACTCAACATCAACTCCATTTTTATCTGAAACTCGAGTTGTTTTTTTACATTCTTCCAGGGGACTTCTAGATCTTTTTTCCACCATCTCGCAACCACTATTTTGGCAGCTAAAAAAAGGTGTATAAGGATTACTTTTAATTCATACGCCATAGGTGGCCAATTTAAATGTAGTAGAACAACCGCTGGAGAAATTTTCAACTCGAGTTTTAGATTATTGAATATAAATTTTTGTATTGTCGACCAAAGATTTCTTAATTTATGACAGTCCCACCAGATGTGTTTAAAATTACCTCTAGCACATTTACATCTCCAGCAAATAGGATTGGTTAAAGAGTATATTTTATTTAATTTCGCCGGAACCAAGTACCACCTATTTAAGACTTTAAAGTGTGTTTCCAACAAATTTAATGAATGCATGTTCTTCTTAACATCTATCATTGAAGAACCCCATTGTTTCATATATCAATACTCAAATCTTTTTTCCATGCTAATATGGCTGTTGGATTTATATCCTTAACACAAGATTTGGTTAGTATTAAAGCTTTAGAAAGTGGTTTGTTGATTTTTTTTTAGGTGAATAATAAATCAATCAAATTGCTTACGTTTGATTTTCGTATGATAAGGTGTGTGGACATATAACTTTTGAGTCTAAGGAAATTAACCCCTTAAGGACCAAGCTTCTGGAATAAAAGGGAATCATGACATGTCACACATGTCATGTGTCCTTAAGGGGTTAAACACTTCTCTAGATGGAAGATTATATAAACTTGTTATTTGGGCAAAAGATTTGATTGTTCCTTCTGTCAATAAATGTTGTAGTCGTAATATTCCTAGTTTTTTCCAATTATTGAGATTTAAATCTTCCACTTGGTTTTCTACAATATTTAATTCCAAGTAGCTTGGAACTTTTTTTTCTATGTTTAATGCTTTTTTTATTTTAAACCAATTTTTTAATAGTTGAGTCAAACATTGGGATATTCTTTTTTTTTTTAAATGTTATCTATGTTCCAAATTAAGCAATCTAAGCTTGGAACTTCTCCTGCTCTCATTTCCATCTTATACCATTCCTCGTTTTTATTTTCCTCTATTTACATTCTATAGATATGCAGAATAGTAGCTGCTTTAAAGTTATTCACTATGGATGGATAAGCAAGTCCACCCTTATATATATTTTGTACTAATATTGATTGTTTTAATCTTGGTTTCTTACCTTTCCAAATATATTGGGTGAAGCTTTTTTGTATTAACTCAAGCCAGTGGGTCGAAATATGAAGCGGTAGCATGTGAAACATATAGTTCCATTTTGGTATTACATAAGAATTAATCACATTTATCCGTCCCCAGAAGGTAATTTCTAAATTTCTACGATCTTTTAACCATTTGTTAAGCTCCAATAATAAGAAAGTTTATTTCCATAATCCTATTTATCTCTCTAGTAATTTTAATTCCTAGGTAGTCCATACTTTCCTTGAGGCCACATGTGCTGGAGGTGGGCGTGTCTGGAAGGAAGATGGCGAGAGCGACCACGGAGACGAGCTAACCACGCCGCTCCATAATTGCATTTTGGCTGGCGGTTGGCGAACTAGCTGAGTGGAGTGAAGCGGAGTGGAGAGCTGAAGCGGTCAGCGTGCGACAATTTACTGGCACTCGATGCTCGAGAAGCATATTGACACATTGAAGCTTTGGTGAGGACGAGAGGTGCTGGGTGTCTATTTCCCCTACGCAGGGAATAAGAGGGGTCTCCTCCTTTCGAATTAACAAGAAGAAAAATAAAGAGAAAATAAAAAGGAAAGAGGAAGGAAGAAAAAAGAAAAAAGAGAAAAAAAAGGGGGGAAGAAAAAGAGGGGGGAAAAAGAGAGAAAAAAATAAAAAAAATCAATCAAGAATAAAAGAAATTTCAGCAATCTCCCCAAAAAATAGAACTGTAAGTACTTTCGAATACATTGTAATACACTAAAATATCTGTATATAAATATTGGCTAGAGATAAAATCTCTATAGCATAAAAAGAGAAGATTACTATACATAATTATCGAAATTAAAAGTGATATATAAGTTAAATCACTTAATTAAAGAAGTAAAAAATAAAATGGCAACTAGAAAAACAACTATGGAAAAGAAGAAAGAAATCAAATCAGTACAACAAACAGAAAAGAGGTTGTCTGTTTTTTTTTTATAACCCCTATTAAAGATGGGCAAGATCAGAAAATTGAATGTATGACACAACCGGCTAATACCTCCAATACCAATTTGGAAGTCCCAATTGTACAATCTCCACTACAATCTCAAGCAATTGCTTCAATTAGCACACAAGATCAACTCAAGCAATTGTTAGAGCTACAACTCAATATATTAAAACAAGATATGCATGCAAGCTTCAATGATATTAAACAAGATATTAGAAATGTGGCAGTATCAGTGGTAGAAGTGGAAAAAAAACTTGAAGTATTTGGAACCCAAATAAAAGCAATTAAAACAGAAATGCAGGCTTTAACAAATAAAACCGACAATCTTGAAAAAAAAAATAGCAGTTTTGGAAGACAGGTCAAGAAAAAACAATATAAGAATAAGAGGGGTTCCCGAAGAAATCACTAACGAAAAATTAAAGGAATATCTAAGCAACTTATTTAAAGAAATTCTACCTGAAATGCCATCAGATGACTATCAAATAGTAAATTTTTATCGAATTTATAAACCTAACACAATTGCCTCACATCTCCCAAGAGATGTGATAGTAAGTTTTTCTTCATTCTCAATGAGAGAAAATCTAATGCAAGCCAGCCATATTAAACCCCGAATTAATTCTATTTATAAAGATATAATTTTTTTGCAAGACTTAGCTTATTTTACTAGGTTTTGGAGAAAATCCTTCTCTGCCGTGACAGACTTTCTAATAAAAAATGAGATCAGATTCCAATGGAGCCTTCCAGCATCCTTAAAGTTTATTTGGAAACAAGAAAATAAACTTTTTTTGGATGTAAATTAAGCAAATAGTTGGTTAACTAGCATTAAAGAAGAAAGATAAAAAGACTGTTGCGACAGAAGATAAAAAAGCAAAAGAAGAAAGGAAAAGAAAGAAAATAATTTTTTTTTTTTCTCTCCCCTCTCTTCATGACAAAGAGATCTCTCAATATAACTAAGTAGCAATTTTGGTTTGAAGATGTCACCTGGAAATTTCATTTGGATAGCTCATAAGCTTTCACTAATATAGTAGATTTTATTTGTAATTTTCACTTGTATGGCCACAAACCTTCACTATTATAGAAAAGTTTAAAAGAGTAACTTTTTTTCAGAAAACTATTTCACATAATATTAAAGGGATATAAAAGTCAGATGGAAAAAAATAGATCTAAAATTTATAATAATAGTTTAATAAACACTATGTGAACAGAACTAAAAAGATTAAATTAATTCACATGTCAGAAGTAGATAATAGGATTGAATACACTAGTATTTGAACAACACGAAGAATAATGAGAGAACTGTTTATAAATTTGTTGGAATAATTATAGAAATTACCTTAAGAAGTAACATGTTTATTGAGAAAAAGAGGAGGAGGAGGGGGTAAAGGGAAGATGGAAAATAGGATATTTAAAAAAAAGAAAATGCCTTTTTTTGGGGGGGGGGTAAACATGTAAATAATATTATCTCTCTCCGGTCACACATACTTAGTGTCTGATTTAAAGACACAGTAAAGACTGATTTTTCTAAATGAAAATTTATATATATATTTTAACGATACCATTAAAGTATTTTGTTCTTGCAACTACCCCTTCATTTGGCGTCTATCTTGGCAACATGAAGGGAAGTAGTGATTCTTCAGTGAACACTTACATCTGGTTTCCAGCATTTGATCTCCAAAACATATATTGGAAAAGGCGCTGATAGTCTGAGCCACTTTCTAACGGCTCAGCACCATGTGAGTGGGACATTTTCTTCTCATATAATTTATTTACATTATATACAGGCTATACTATGTATTGTGTTATATGTATTGTGTATTGTGTTATATACAGGCTATACTATGTACTATGTATTGTGTTTTATACTTTTAGGATGTACCCAGATACATGGTAAATTGCATGTTATATACATTGTTTTAGCCACTACTTTATACAGTATGCTCTCACCATACTATCTATTTCATTTTATTTGTTGCACTTCGTGTGGTTTTGAGTGACGCACACCTGGTGATTTGAGTGTTTATCTTCGATATTTCCTTGTTAGTATATTGCATTTTAGATAAATTAAAATGACTACAAATTTCAACTATGTTTGATGTGTGATGTACAGAGGTCTTGGGGTTTTGGAAAAGCACTACCTACATGAAAGTTGTAGACTTATGAATTAATTGGCAGCTATATGGTGGGAGAATTTGTTATATTGCTATGTGTGAAAATGTTGCATTCTTTTAGTTTTTTTTATGAATGGAGGTTTACAACCCTGAAAAGTAAGGAGCTTTTGTCTACGTTGACTTTATTTAAAAATGTTCAAGTTATGTTCTGGGAGGACCACCGTGACCTACCTAGCCATTTGAGATACCCCTTAAGGACAGAGGCAATTGTACAATTTCTGAACCAAAACATAACCTGGAATTTGAGCGTAGGTCTGCTTATCCATAAGTTACCTTTTTTTCATATGAAGTGGACCCACACTTATTATATATCATTCTGTTCATGAGAAAAGGGCTTTCATCTCACAAATATTTAC
>OW240915.1:316670364-316714982 GCA_933207985.1 Pelobates cultripes
TTATTACTTGTTATGTATTACATTTATATATGTGTGTATATATATATATATATATAGTTTGTACAGTTGCAAGAAAAAGTATGTGAACCCTTTGGAATGATATGGATGTCTGCACAAATTGGTCATAAAATGTGATCTGATCATCATCTAAGTCACAACAATAGACAATCACAGTCTGCTTAAACTAATAACACACAAAGAATGAAATGTTGCCATGTTTTTATTGAACACACCATGTTCACAGTGCAGGTGGAAAAAGTATGTGAACCCTTGGATTTAATAACTGGTTGAACCTTTTGGCAGCAATAATTTCAACCAAACGTTTCCTGTAGTTGCAGATCAGACGTGCACAATGGTCAGGAGTAATTCTTGACCATTCCTCTTTACAGAACTGCTTCAGTTCAGCAATATTCTTGGGATGTCTCATGTGAATCGCTTTATTGAGGTCATGCCACAGCATCTCAATCGGGTTGAGGTCAGGACTCTGACTGGGCCACTTCAGAAGGCGTATTTTCTTCTGTTTAAGCCATTCTGATGTTGATTTACTTCTATGCTTTGGGTCATTGTCCTGTTGCAACACCCATGTTCTGTTGAGCTTCAGCTGGTAGACAGATGGCCTTACGTTCTCCTGCAAAATGTCTTGATAAACTTGGGAATTCATTTTTCCTTCAATGATAGAAATCCGTCCAGGCCCTGACGCAGCAAAGCAGCCCTAAACCACAATGCCCCCACCACCATACTTCACAGTTGGGATGAGGTTTTGATGTTGGTGTGCTGTGTCTTTTTTTCGCCACACATAGTGTTGTGTGTTTCTTCCAAACAACTCATCTTTGGTTTCATCTGTCCACAGAATATTTTGCCAGTACTGCTGTGGAACATCCAGGTGCAAACTGTAAATGTGCAGCAATGTTTTGTTTGGACAGCAGTGGCTTCCTCTGTGGTATCCTCCCATGAAATCCATTCTTGTTTAGTGTTTTACGTATTGTAGATTCGCTAACAGGGATGTTAGCATTTGCCAGTGACTTTTGTAAGTCTTTAGCTGACACTCTAGGATTCTTCTTCACCTCATTGAGCAGTCTGCGCTGTGCTCTTGCAGTCATCTTTACAGGTCGGCCACTCCTAGGGAGAGTAGCAGCAGTGCTGAACTTTCTCCATTTATAGACAATTTGTCTTACCATGGACTAATGAACAGCAAGGCTTTTGGAGATCCTTTTATAACCCTTTCCAGCTTTATGCAAGTCAACAATTCTTAATCGTAGGTCTTCTGAGAGCTCTTTTGTCTGAGGCATCATTCAGATCATGCAATGCTTCTTGTGAAAAGCAAACCCAGAACTGGTGTGTATTTTTTGATAGGGCAGGGCAGCTATAACCAACACCTCCAATCTCATCTCATTGATTGGACTCCAGTTGGCTGACATCTCACTCCAATTAGCTCTAGGAGATGTCATTAGTCTAGGGGTTCACATACTTTTTCTTGCAACTGTATATTGTATTTTTGTAATATTGTATCCTATTGTAACAATGCAATGTGTTGTGGACAAAGACCCAGGACATACTTGAAAACGAGAGAAATCTCAATGTATCCATCCTGGAAAGATATTTTTAAATAAATAAATAAAATAATTTCAAGCAAAAGCTCAGTTTAAAAAGAAATGCATTTGTCATGGTCTAGTTTTAAAACCTTTAGTCCCAGAATTGGGCATATACATTTTAACTTTCACTTAATTTGCAAATCTAAATTCTATCCACAATGCCTCACTCACCCTTTTTATGTTCCAGGAATGATAACCTGCATATGCCAGGAGCCAAAATCCCCAAGTGTGCTAAAATGACAACTCTTAACCCCAAGAGTTCCAAATATTAAAGGAAGTTTCAGTGGGTCATATTACTCCTGCAGTCAAGGAGAGGAGAGGAATGAATAGGCTCTCCAATTTCACCATTTCAGCATTACATTAGCATTCCAGAGATTGAAAATTATTGCATTGCATACCTTTATTTTAGAAATATATGATTTAACTCTATGTATTGTATATGGACATAATTGTACTGTATCTTATAATTTTGTTTAAAAAAAAAAACCTATAGAAGTAATAATGTAGAAGAATGATTATTATTTATGCACAATTTAGAAAGCTTAAACATTTTTCCATGTTTCTCTTTTCCAACAAATACAAAATGAAAATCTTTTCACAAATAAAGGAAGAACAATAAAATATGATGAATGAACTTAATGGTAACACTTTGGTTTCTTTTTTATATGTTTTGCCAGGTCCCGGGGGAGAAGCGAAAAGAGTTATCCAGTCTGAATTGTTTTCATGTAAGCAATTGTTAAAGGACCACTATAGTGTCAGGAATCCAAACTCGTTTTCCTGGCACTATATAATCCTTAGGTGCCTCCCACCCTCAGAGCCCCCCTGTCGCTGGGCTGAAGGGGTTAAAACTCATTCAGCCACTTACCTTTATCCAGCGCAGGCGCTGGTGACCTCTCCTCACCCTCCGACGTCAGCTCCCGAGTGGACTATGCTTTCCTACGGACATGGGGAAACTAGAGGCAATAGCATACACTTAGTAATATGGTTACACATTATTTAGGTGGTATAGAAAAAAACAGTAAAGGTGGTGGAGTATGTCAACCATGAGTTAAAGCCAAATATTAACCCCTTAAGGACACAGCTTCAGAAGCTTGTCTTACCCTTAAGGACACAAGCAATGTTTGCATGTGTTGCTGTTTGTGTTCAACTGCAATTTGCATCTCTCTCATTTATTGTACCAAAATATACTATATATTGTTGTTTAGATGACAAAAAGGGCTTCAATTTGATGTGACAAACATACATAAATTCTCATTTATTATTAATAAAAAAAGCAAAATTATGGAAAACAAACAAAAACAATCCCTTTTTTTAAAGTTTTGGCAATAATAACGTGTGCATAATATGTCCAGCTAAGGAAAAGTAATTCAAAATCAATGAATTTACGTGTCTTGTTTACAGAGTACATCATATGTGTAGGATTTCAGTTTATTTTGAAAGTTAAAGGTCACAAAATACAAGGACTAAAATAAAATTTTAATGTGAAACAATTATAGAAGTTGGTATGATTGTTTTGGAAGTTTAATACCGATCACAGTAAACAAATTGCCACAGAAAAGTATATATTTATATAAAGTAGACATCACAGGCTATTTCCCTAAGGCTATTTTGACACTTATTATGTAGCCATTTCACCTCCAATCTCTGCTGAATATTGGAGTAAAATTGTGTGTTTTCTCTCTTTTTGCATATACACATATAACAAGGTGTATTTTGTAAAGCTGGTGTGTGCTATTCTTTTTCAGAATCACATATTGTGTTCAGCTATATCTGCTGAGTCCAACAATACCCCCATTGTATGCCTTTGCACTATTCTGTGAAGCTACAATGCCATATAGGAGACCATGCTATTTTAATTTCTATAGTTAGAATTTTCATAATTGGTCCTATGTCTGATTTTGTGGCATTATAGCAGTTTGACTGTTCAAATAACCTCACAAAGGCCTCCCATTTGAAAATGAAGACACTCCAGGGTATCTTATTAGGTAAATATTATACCTTGACTTGCCTCCATTTTTGTCACCATTCTATTTAAAATTTTGTGGTGAGAAAAAAAAATATGACATCTTTTACATACATGCCACATAAGTGCCACTTTCATAAATTCCCCCTAAGTAAGCTCAGTTACCTCTTCTTAGTAAAACAATATGCCCAATGTATGACCTAGGCTCTATTTTGTGAAGTTACAGTGCTGTAAAAGAGAGGACCTGGGGGACCTGGCACCCAGACCACTTTATTGAGCTGAAGTGGTCTGGGTGCCTATAGTGGTCCTTTAACAATTTCTGTATTCAGATGCCTTAAAGTCCGACTGTGTAAGAGTGAGAAGATCCGAGATAAGATGAGGTGAGTATCACAAGCCAGGGCTATAGCCCAGAAGGCCATTCGAATGGTGTGTAAAGGACACGTCTAGCATGGACCAGGGGGAATTAATGGAAAGATAAGTAATTAGCACAAACAGACACAACAATTTAGCAATGAACACTAAAGAAAACAGAGATTATATAGCCAGGTAGTTAAAGGTGCATTACACATGAAAAGTAAATAGGCAGATATGACAATTTTTACCAAATGCAGGAATTCTTTTTCCACTCTTTTCCCTTTTTAGTGAGCCGTACTGTTATTAATTATGAATTTGATCTATTTTTTGTCTCATTTACCAAATTGCATTTTTTCTTTTTATGCTAACATTTGCGACACTCTGTGATATTTTACGTCTACACAGAATGAACGAATAAGTGAATTTTTTTTTAATAAATTAAATAATTAGAATTTTTAGGTTTGTGTGAGAAGCAATCTACACACAAAGTTACAATTTTGTTTTATATGCATTGCTTGTTTCAAATACATGTTATCCTAATATTTTGCTCAAAGAAAATATACTTGGTAGTAAAAAGTTTAAATAAGTGAAATGTTTTTAAAATAATAATAATTTTAACGTATTTACAAATTCTCAAAATTAGCATCAAATCTGAAAGAAAGATGGAAATCTAAAATAGATTTGGAAGATTACAGAACAAAACAAATTTAAGGCAAATGTGTTGTACATTTACTACTTTTTTGGCAGATGTAACACATTTCTTCACTTTATCAATAATTGTATAATCTATCTTTCATTAAAACACCACTTTGGTAAGTCAGATAGATTTAATAAAATGCATTGCGTAGTCAAATAGTTGTTTTGAAATAAGCAATTAATTAATTGAGTAATGAGAGTAAAAAAATATGTTATTATAAAGAAACTAAATTAGAACTATAAAGGTAACTACCATGGTGAGTCACAAAAAAAGTTGATTCCTAGAGTTGAGCGAGCCCGGACTGTAAAGTTCGGGTTTGCACCGAACATCACGTTTTTTGGACCCTGGACCTGAACACAGACATATCAGTATATGTTCGGGTTGGAGTTCGGTGTTCAGCGATTTAATGGCACGTTTTCAAAGGCTGCAGGGCAGCCAATCAACAAGCGTTTGACTCGTGTGCCCTTAGAAGCCATCACAGCCATGCCTACTGATGGCATGGCTGTGATTGGCCAGTGCAGCATGTGACCCAGCCTCTATATAAAAGCTGGAGTCACGTAGCGCTGCACGCACATGAGCTCTTATTAGTGTAGGGAGAGGATGCTGCTGCTTTTTAGGATTAGGAAAGAATTCTTCAAACTAGTACATTAGTGGGGTGCACTTCATATCTGAGCGTCAAATAGAAGCGTCAAATACTGCGCTTACAGCGCAGTTGTAAACATTCTAATTGTTTTGGTGCTAAACTGCTAAATAGTAAATTTGGGGGCCTGCTCTTCATATCTGAGAGTCAAATAGAAGCATCTAATAGTGTGCTTACAACGCAGTTGTAAAAATTTGAATTTTCTGGGTGCTAATCTGTTAAATAGTACATTTTGGAGCGTGCACTTCATATCTGAGAGTCAAATAGAAGTATCTAATAGTGTGCTTACAGCGCACTTGTAATCATTCTAGTTGTTTTGCTGATAATCTGCTAAATAGTACATTTTGGGGCCTGCTCTTCATATCTGAGAGTCAAATCGAAGCGTCTAATAGTGTGCTTACAGCGCACTTGTAAACATTCTAATTGTTTTGCTGTTAATCTGCTAAATAGTACATTTTGGGGCTTGCTCTTCATGTCTGAGAGTCAAATCGAAGCATCTAATAGTGTGCTTACAGCGCATTTGTAAACATTCTAATTTTCTGGGTGCTAATCTGCTAAATAGTACATTTTGGGGCCTGCTCTTCATATCTGAGAGTCAAATCGAAGCGTAACTTTGATTAGAATTTACTACATCCGTCACTTGTAATATTGTTTCACACCTACAACACTTGTTACACAGATCTAAGTGATAGAAAACAAACTGATATTTTCTACACTAGAAACTACCAGATAACAAGCTGCTATATTTAAACCAGTTATCAATAGCTAAACAATAGCTTAAACAATATTGTAATTCTGGGGCAATACCCTCACAATTTAAACTGAGAGGTCAATTCATAGGGAATAATGTTGCCTGGATACAATTCTAAAACATTTTCCATATGTCCTTTGCAGACTTTACATGCTGAAAAAACACAGGTGCCAACTGCTGTGGCTTTCTGCAGTGTGCATACCGGCAAGGAGGGCAGGGTTGAGGAGTGGGTGGAAGATGATGTGGAGGATGATGAGGTCCTAGAAACCACATGGAATCGAGGTCATGCGAGTGATGTGTGCAATTTGGAGGAAGAGGCGCTGGTCAAACACAGAGGCTCCAGCACAGCATAAAATGGAGCAGGGTGCAAAAGCGGAGCAGCCGTTCCTTAGCGTTCGTCGGCATGTATTATCTTATAATTCCCACAGTTACCCAAGTAACAGTTGAAGCGGTAAAAAGAACCATAACAGATTTAATGAGCCTTTCGCAGTCCGGTGACCGGGACCCAGACACAGTCTGGGCGGCAGTCGGACCCAGTATGCCTGATGTAGAAGTTAGGAGTCACAGTGTGGAATGGATTAGCAGGGTCTGGTGCAGGGTAACCACACACCCCCTGGTGTTGAGCACCAGCGTTTGTGCTGCCACATCCCAGGACCCTGATGCAGCTTCAGTAAAAAGAGTACTGGATACTAGAAGCCATCACCAGACTGATCCGCAACTTGCAACAGGATGTGACATTCACTGTAGCGGCTGTGCACGCTTTCGGCGTTCTCACCCTGCTGCTGCTGCTCACCTGTCTGCGCTGCAGTGTAACTTTGGCCTTCCCACTCACTACCTCATATGCGACGTGCCAACAAGGTGGAACTCCACCTTGCACATGCTGGAGAGACTGTTTGAGCAGCAGCAGGCGATAGTGGAGTTTCAGCTGCAGCACGCACGGGTCAGTGGCTCTGCCCCAGACTCCCCTCCAATTGATCAGAGTTAAAGGATTTCAAGTGGACTCATTACAATTACAGGGCCTCTAAAAAGTCCTGTATTGTTATTTGTCGTCACTACCTTCCCGCGTTGGGAGTGGGTCATTTGCGCGCCTGCTGCCTTCCTTGCATGTGGTAGCCGTTTGTCAGGGTCCCTGCACGGAATTGAACCCTGATTCCGTGTTACCCATGGTCACCATGGTAGGCGCAGTCAATGGCATCAAAAGTTGATATGGATTGACATACGAATGTGTCGTCGCCTTCTCATTGGGGAGCACATTGAAAAAGTGCTCTAGCATGACGAGCTGGGTAATCTCCTCCGGGAACTTTGCGTGATGGGAGTTGAGCCAGTTCTGGCTATCCCTTGTGATGCCATGGTGTATACCCAGATCAGAGCTGCTGCAGAAAGTGCGGGCTGTCTGTGCGCACTTTTGGCATTCTCACCCTGCTGCTCATCTGTCTGCGCGTAACTTCGGCCTTCCCGCTCACCGCCTCACGAGACTGTGCAAACAGCAGCAAGCGATAGTGGAGTTTCAGATGCAGCACACACGGGTCTGTCGCTCTGCGGAACAGTTTTCTTTTTTTGTATGTCCCAATATTTTGAGGGCTACTCCAATTAAAATAAAAAAAAAAGATATATATATAAACAGTGTTGGCTCCCTCCTCCTCCTCCACCGCTGCTTCCACCTACACCGCCACGGTCACCACCTCCTCAACCTATGGGTCAGTCAATTAGTATAAACTATGTACACAATAGCAGAGGCTTGTGAAGGGCTTTTCTCCATGCATCAGGAGTTGAGCATTTCTCCATACATCAGGATTGCAAGAAATGCACCGTAGGCCGCAAATGTTTCTTTTTTTTGTATGTCCCAATATTTTGGGGGCTACCCCAATTAAAATAAAAAATATATATGTAAATAAACAGTGTTGGCTACCTTCTTCTCCACCGCTGCTTCCACCTACACCGCCACGGTCACCGCCTCCTCAACCTATGGGTCATGTATAAACTATGTACACAATAGCAGAGGCTTGTGAAGGCCTTTTCTCCATGCATCAGGAGTTGAGCTCAGTTTAAACAATGAAAGAGAATACCCTGCACTCCAACCCTCTCTCAAATGGATAATTATGGTGATCCTCCTGACAGCCATGCTTTAGATTTTGATTTAT
This sequence comes from Pelobates cultripes, assembly GCA_933207985.1. Taxonomy (NCBI): domain Eukaryota; kingdom Metazoa; phylum Chordata; class Amphibia; order Anura; family Pelobatidae; genus Pelobates; species Pelobates cultripes. The sequence goes on from OW240915.1 coordinate 316,678,503, forward strand.
GTTCTTCCAAAGCTAAAATCAAAGATTTCATCTAGTGCTATTTTATGGCTCAGCTGTTTTTTTTATTTTTATGTTATTTTAAGTGATTTCCCTATCCACATTTGTTTGCAGAGCCCTTGTGCTACTCTTATCCCCATTTTACTTCCTTTTGCAGCCCTCTAGCCCTTTCCAGGAGTTTTTTAGAGGCAATTTTGTGGCCAAAAGTTTGGGTCCCCATTGACTTGAATGGGGTTCAGGGTCAAGTTCGGGGTCAAGTTCGATCACGAACCCGGACTTTTTTCCAAAGTTCGGACGAACCCTCCGGACCCGAACATCCAGGTGTCCGCTCAACTCTATTGAATCCCTTTTAGCATTTTGTGCCAGATTTAAAAAAGACAGACTTAGTTACAATTATTGTAATTAGAAACACATTATTACGTCTACTCATGTAAAGGAAAAAGGTGCAAAAAATTTAATTCCTTTTTTCAAATGAACGTTATTGCAATCAGGCTTACCATAGACCATGCCATTTCCTTCTAAAAACTGTAGAGCAAGAAATTAGTCCTTGTGAAAACTTTAAAAATTAGTTCCATTCATAAGTATTAAAAATGAAGTCCTTTGTCTGAGGTAAAATAAGTCAGCAGGCAGAATATGTATGTATATATATATCAGTTCCACTCTATGCAATATGTTCCAATTTCCCAGAGACATCCATCAAGTTCTGAAATATCGAAGCAAACTATGAAGACACTCAAGAACCTCTTTTTTATTCACTACTTTCTTTGCTGTTATTCTTTCAATGCAATTTTTTATAGCATTTTTTATGTATTCTGTACATGCAATCTAGTATTGCTACATGTGATTATTCAGGGCTCAAATCCTGCAGGAACGCGTGGGAATGCCGTTCCCGTTGCTCCTGCAGGAACACCATTCCCGTTGCTCCTGCAGGCACTCAGGGGCAGCAAAAAATGACACAGGTCCCTCGCCGCGTCTGACCGGGAGATAGCCGCCTTCCGCACTGAAGCCCCACTGGACCCCAGGGACAGGTCCACACCAGCTCTCCAGGTAGGGATGCTGGGTAGACTTTTTCTAATTTAAAAAAATAATAATAATTTGTGTGTTTCTGTGAGTGTATGTGTGTGTGTCTGTGAGTGTGTGTGTGTGTGTATGTGTGTGAGTATATGTGTGTATACCACCCAAGCAAAGGTGCCCCCACCGGCTTCCTGAGCCCTTAACACCCCCACCCAAACAAGTGTGCCCCCCGGCTACTCCATCCCCTGTGTCTCCTGTTTTGTCGACTGGCCAAGGATGATAGGAGTTGTCCGCTGAGTCAGTCGTGGCTTTACCTCCTGGATCTCCCTGGGGACCTGGCTGGCTTCTGGGGAGGAGAGCCAATTGTGCTCTCCCCATGCTGCTGCAAAGCGGTACTGGCTAGACCCGGCTTGGAGGCCTGGGAGCGCATTGAGCTAAATCCCCTAACCATGTAAGAGTTCAGGATCGGCTGAAGGAAGGGAACCAGTGGGAGCACTATACTATACTATACTATAATATCCTAAGCTCATATCCACAGAGCTGCTTATGTTTCCACCATTTTAGTGACCGCAACCACCAAGAACCAAACTATATCCATAGGCGGGGATTGTTCCGCCCAGGCATTCAAGTTGGAGCTACAACTTTAGCTCCAGGAAATTGTCAGTGTATTTATTTTGTTTTATTCTATTTATTTGGACAGTGGCATACTACACTATGTATTTTCCTTTTTTTTCTTTTTCTCCCTGCTTTTATATATATTTTTTAAGGACACTTTAGGCGCTGCACCCCTCCTTGTACTTTCAACCTTTAGCTACCTCACAACACTTAAGTTACTCGAATATAACCGTTCACATTTTCAGGTCATTCTAAAAGAATACGTGCTGCTCCCACTACCTCTAGTAATATCCCAGTTCATATTATCTAATGGCTGGGGCAGTAGAGTCAGGGCCGGCGCTACCTGTAAGGTGACCTAGGCAGCCGCCTAGGGCGCACCTTAACAGGGGGCGCCGGATCCCTGCGCCCGGAGTCACCGCGGATTTGAGTGACCGGCAGGAAGGAAACGCAGAGCGCTCCCTCCCGCCGGTCTCTCAATGTAGCGTGGCCGGGCGCGGCGGAACGTGGGACAGGAACCTCTGTTTCCTGTACCCGGCGGACTGGCAAGAAGTGCTCACTGAGTGAGCACTTCCCTTCAGTCCGCCGGCGGCAGGGTACAGGAAACAGAAGTTCCTGTCCCGCGTTCCGCGCCGCCTGGCCACGCTACATAGGCAGGAGGGGGGGGTGTGAGTAAGGACGGGAGGGGAGTAAGGAACACCAAGGGAGGGGGAGGGTGAGGACAGGGGGGAGGGTTAGTAAGGACCAGGGGGAGGAAGACCACCAGGGGAGGGGAAGGGGAGTAAGGACCGGGGGGAGGGTGAGAGTAAGGACCAGGGGAGGGGAGGGAGGGTGGAGGTGAGGACCAGGGGAGGGAGGAGGGTGAGTAAGGACCAGGGGGAGGGAGTAAGGATCAGAGGTGAAGGGGAGGGTAAGGGCCACTGGGGGAGGGAGAGTAAGGACCAGAGGGGGAGTAAGGACCACCGGGGAGGAGAAGGAGGGGGGTGTAAGGACCACTGAAGGAAGAGGGGGGAGTAAGGACCACAGGTGGAGGAGAGAGATGGGGCGAGTAAGGACCACTGGGGGAGGAGGGGGAGTAGAGGACCACTGGGGAGGAATGGGGAGTAAGAACCACTGGGGAAGGGGAGTAAGGACCACTGGGGAGGAGGGGAGTCCACTAGGGTTTGGGAGAGGGAGGACCACTAAGGGGGAAAGGACCACTAAGGGGAAAGAGGATAATGACCACTGGGGGGGATTACCACTAAGGGGGTGGGGGGAGGAGGGGAATGTCTACTAAGGGGTTTGGGAGAGGGAGAGCCACTAAGGGGGAAGGGGGGAGTGAGAAGACCACCAAGGGGGGACTACAGGGGGCCAAGGTAGAGCACTAAGGGACAGAAGGGGAGAACATGGAGGGACAGGAGGGAAGGGGAAATCAATAATTGACAGGGGGGGAGAGCACTATGAAAAAAATAAAAAAAATAAAGAGCTGCTCCCCTCTCAGTCTCTATCCTACCCCACAAACCCTCTCTTTTACACTACACACATACACAATGCATCCCCCCCACACACACACACAGAAACATACAATGCATTCCTACTCACACAAAGACACACCCGAAACACACAATGCATCCCTTACGTTCACACAAACACTCATTCTCTTACACACAGAAACAAAATGCATCTCTTACACAATCAATGCACCCCTTACAGACACACTGCATTCAATTAAATACACAGAAACACACCTTGCACCCCTTACACACACACACACCCAGAAACATACAATGCATTCCTTACACGCAAACACACACTGCATCCCCTATAAACACACTACATCCCTTACACAAATTGGTATCCCTATACACTACATTCTATAAGAACACACACACATTGCATCCTCTACAATAACACATAAAACATCCCCTATATACATACACTCCAATTCCTGTGAGAGAACTCATGGGTGGGCCATGTAGCTGGATTTATGGGTGGGCATTGTAGGCATACTCATGGTCAAGCCCTGGGCACCCAGACCTTGAGCTGTGTAAGGGGCCCTAAAAAATGGAGCTGCTTCCTGTTCGTTAATTGTTGTGAGCACTGTTAAAAACAGTCTCCTGAGAGCCTCTTCTACACCAGACCTGTGGAGCCAGACAGAGCCCATCATCAGCCTCTTGTCCTCATCTGGTGGTAAGTAGGCAATCCAATATATTATTAGTGGCACTAATCTCTAATTTACCTCACATTAAATGGATACTATAGTCACCAGAAGCACTACAGCATAATGTAGTGGTTCTGGTGTCTATAGCCTATGCCTGTAGGCTTTTTAATGTAAACACACTGTCTTTTCAGATAAAAGACACTTTGTGAAGACTGTCGTTGGCCCATATGGCAGAGCATATGGGCGGGGTATTGTGATGTCACATGGTGGGCAGGACAAATGGGGGGGGGGTGGCAAACGTTTTTTTTGCCTAGGGCGGCAAAAATCCTTGCACCGGCCCTGAGTAGAGTCATCTGTATATACCATATATATCCCTCAACCTGAGAGGGAATTGAGAAATGCATTTCAGTATTGGTTATGTAATGTCAACATGTATTCAGTGTTAAACAGCTTTACAAGATAGTGTTAAACAGCTATATAAGATATTGCATTTATTAACGTAAAAGCATTGAACAAATATATTTCTATTTTTGTCCTACATATCTTGAATAAATTAGTGACATGAATTTAAGATGAAATTAAAATGATTTTCAGGGCAGATTGTAAATTGTAGAAAATAACAAAGAGCTAAAATAAATTAATATGTCACCAAAGAAAATAGGAAAATAAGTTTTTCTGTGCCTTGACATGTTCAGTAATTTCGTATAATACAAGTATGATCATAATGAACAATGCAATCAAACTTATAATGACACCACTTAAATACTTTCTGCGTAACAATACAGATAATAGAAATGTGTTTATGGCAGGTTGGAAACTTTCCATGAACAATTTTAGAGTCCTTGAATTTTTAATTTTTCTTTTTTGCATAATACTTCTAAAGATGCTTAAGTAATTGCAGACTCTTTGTTTGTTTTTTAAACCTATATCTTAGTCTAAGCACATAAAATATAACCTGTTCAATTCTATTAACATTCTAAAAGATATAGAAACACCTGCAAGGGAACTCTTTTCATTCCACAGGGAAGCGTGTGAATTGGGGACCTTTTCACACAGGGATGATGAGAGGTGTGCTGACCTGTGATAAAGTCCCGAGTGGTCACCCAAAAAGACCTGGGTCTAAAATAATAATTGGCTAGGGACTGTGCATAGTGCACACACTGCATGTGTTCCTCAATAAAGGCCTGGAACCCAACAATCAGGTGCTGTACCGGAACTTCAGCAGTTGCATGGCACACAGGTCCGTTGTCCATGAGTCCTGCTAGGGAGTTAAAAGTATCCCTTAGCTGATATGCCACCATTGCTCTCTCTCCTTCCACTATTCGGCGTCAGAACCAAAGAAAATCTGAGGGGGACAATCTTTCATAATAGTCCCAGGTGACTTGCAAAGCATGCATTAAACCATGGTGTTTTACTGTTTTCTATAGGCAAAGGGATATATTATGAACACAAGGAAGTCTATTAGAAAAATGGGATTACCAACTCTTTTAACGTATTCTTTTTATTAATTTTCTTAAACAATGTGTGATCTTAAAAGCTACAACTAATTGTAGCAGATTGTGTTTGGCTACTATCCACCATCCTTAATTTTGGATGTCCATATACGTTTATTGTTGCAACATTATGTTCAATTTCCTATGGTTCGTTACTTTTAAGACAAAAAGTAATCAGTGAGCTGTTGACGCATTCGTCTGGTTGTTCGGTAAGAACAACCAGACCACCCCGGAGAGGAACGTGGCTCTAATTTACCTCCCCATCGTTAATCACACTAGCCTGATTGAGAATCATACGAACGCACTGTGTATTCCCTGGGTGGATGCCGTTAGACATGTGAACACGTGGCGGCGGCCATCTTGCCATATGAACGCACTAGCGAGTATCTGGAACCCAAATCAGACACTCGACCATGCGAACACCGCAGAGACCTCCATACCTCCACACGTTCGTGGGAAAATTACATGGAGCTCCTTTCGGCTACTGCCTCATGTGCGGTCGGTAAAACGAAGACCTCCAAGAATTGCAGGCCACCACCTCAGACCACACTAAGCAAACCTTTGGAAACAACACCATTAAGCACTCTAGGTTTCACTTAATCATGTTCCTCAGGCCAGTGGCGTACTTAGCACAAGAGACACTAGACATTTGCCTTTGGCGGCACTAACAAGGTCCCTTGAAAAGTGGGAGGCACATATACAAACTGTTGTAATTCCTACACCGTTCACCTGATTTGGATGTAAATACCCTCAAATTAAAGCTAAAAGTCTTCAGTTAAAGCACATCTTGTTCATTTCATTTCAAATCCACTGTGGTGGTGTATAGAGCCAAAAAGATTAGAATTGTGTCGATGTCCCAATATTTATGGACCTGACTGTACATGCTGCACATTACCATGAGTTTTATTGATTTTGGAGCTCTGAGACACAGGGTGGGATTTTATTAAAGATTTATCAAATAATTTTTCGGCTCAAGCCCCAGGTGTTTTTTGACGCTAGCAATGCCCCTGGGAGCAATCATAACAATGTTATAAATTGAAGCTTTCCTCCCTCAGAGAGGCTGTCCCTGCCTTGAGATATTGTACGACCTATAGATAGGGGAGGGTTAGGATTTGGGATAATGCAAGGGCTATGGATAGACTAGAAATATGGTTCCAGCAATTCTATGACAGCATTAGGGATTACACATCATGGCTTTCCTGAGACTGGTGCATGTTACCCTAAAGGGAAACTATAGACACTCAGATAACTTCATCTCACTAAAGTGGTCTGGTTGCCACATCCCTGTATGTTCTGCAGGAACAGCAATATTTGCATTGCATGGTTTAAACTAAGGCTTCTAGTGGCTACCACTGACTAGATGTGCTTTCACAGCAAAAGCAGAGTACCACTTGGCTATTTCAGATGACCAAATAGACACAATCTTATTGGTGCAGCACCGCATTTTGCCAAGCATTCTTACTCTATGGAAAAGGATTGGATTGGCTGAGATCATTGATTTTGATCATCTCAGCCAAGAAGGTGGGACAGCAATATGGAGACAGCCGCAAGGTAGAGAAGGCAAGTAAATAGGCAGGTACCTAAATCTTTCACATGGCAGTATAGCATTAGGCCTGCACAATTCCTAATGCTACATTGTTCTTTTAAAATTAGAGTTTGCCCGTGCCGCCATCAATTCAACCCTTTTCATGTTACTAATTTGGTGGGAGAGGAGCTGGTCAGATAGATTTTTTTATATTCTCTGACCACCTCCTTGTCCAGTAAATCAGTAATGTGGAAGGGGCTAAATTAATGGCAATAGAAGCACATATCATACACAGATACCCGCACAAGCATTCTTTCTTTTGCAAATAGAACCTTATTTTTATTGTCTAATATATTTACTAATTTTTTTTTTTAAATAGTATAAAAGTTAATATAATAATGACATAAATACAATAATGTATGAACTGTTGTCAAATAAAAAAGATAAATAAGTGAGATACACATAAAATTATAGTTTCCTATATAAATGAGATAAGTAAAGTATGTACTGAAGTGAAAAGAAATTCACAGAATAAGTTATAACATGGTACCAAACAAAAAGTCAGTAAGTAGAACGAGCATTCATTAAGGTGGGAACATGGTTAAAGTCCGTATTCTTTTTTTCAGTAGAACCTTATTTTTATTTTAAATAGTGGTGGTTAGTGTATGTCATTTGTGATAAGGCATGAATTTAAGATAAATTTAAAATGACTTTCAGATTAATAACAGTGAGCTAAAATAACAAAGAGCTAAAATAAATGTCACCAAATTAAATAGGAAAAGATGTTCAGTAATTTTGTATATAATGATAGTTGTCCTGAACAACAGAATCAAAAAATTTAATGACTCCACTTAAATAAATACTTTTCATTTAATAATACAGATACTGGGAATGTATTTATACTACAGATCAGCAGGGAAATAATGTATGGTTCTCTTTTCGGTCATTCGTATAGAAAAAAATTTCTTCTGGGCTTGCCTGACATTCGGGCTTATTCTCTTCGGCTCAGATTTGATGAAACTTTTGTTGATTTACTATGTAAAATGTATTAATCTGTTATTTAGCAATAAATGAGACAGTTACAAAAATGCTACAGGAACAATAGGTTGATGAGGAGCCTGCTCAAATGAGCTTACAGTCTTGCCACTCACAGAGGAAAGACCATAAGCTCAGCAACTGCAGCTTCACAGATCTGCAACAATAAAGCAGCGCAGAGAGCAATAGGCTACTCACAACACATCAGGATAATATTCACTCAAAACAGCAACATCAGACTTTGGACATGAGCTTTGAAAAGAACTGAACAGTGTGATCTCTGTGGATTGAGAATGTTGTCAGTAACCAATAAGACTCTCTCACTCGCTACACTTGTGGGTGGGCAAGACGGCATCTGTATATAATAAATATAAACTATATTTTTTTTTTTTACTGCTCCGTCTGTTGTTCCCACTGTTGCTCCCTTCTCACTTGGTTGATGAAATAAAATCAACATTTAGTGACTGTCCTCTAGTCATTAATCATGTTTTTCTACCATCAATCATCATTTGTTTTGGCAGCACAGGTAGCATTCTAAGTCATGGACCAAAACAAACATGGTCGGCTATTTTCTCACTATATCTGATAACAAAATGGTAATAATATATTATGTATTTATTTTGCAGTGCACTAATTAAACATAGAAACATAGAATGTGACGGCAGATAAGAACCATTCGGCCCATCTAGTCTGCCCAATTTTCTAAATACTTTCATTAGTCCCTGGCCTTATCTTATAGTTAATAATGCCTAACGCATGCTTAAACTCCTTTACTGTGTTAACCTCTACCACTTCAGCTGGAAGGCTATTCCATGCATCCACTACCCTCTCAGTAAAGTAATACTTCCTGATATTATTTTTAAACCTTTGTCCCTCTAATTTAAAAGTCCTCAGCGCTTTATGTATTTAAATGTTTCTATCATATCCCCCCTGTCTCGTCTTTCCTCCAAGCTATACATGTTAAGATCCTTTAACCTTTCCTCCCGCAATCCATGAACCAGTTTAGTAGCCCTTCTCTGAACCCTCTCTAAATCAATATCCTTCTGAAGATACGGTCTCCAGTACTGTGTACAATACTCCAAGTGAGGTCTCAGTGTTCTGTACAATGGCATGAGCACTTCCCTCTTTCTACTGCTAATACCTCTCCCTATACAACCAAGCATTCTGCTAGCATTTCCTGCTGCTCTATTACATTGTCTGCCTACCTTTAAGTCATCAGAAATAATCACCCCTAAATCCTTATCCTCATATGTTGAGGTTAGGACTCTATCAAATATGCTGTACTCTGCCCTTGGGTCCACGATGCATTACCTTGCACTTATCCACATTAAATGTCAATTGGACCTGTTTTCTCATCATTTTGGTTCATCTGATTTGGTTCCCAAATCTTTTGGTAACAAACTTATGCAGCTCCAAACCAACAATCTGCCCAAATAAAGAGGTCCCGGAAAAATTGCTGTTTTCAGGAAAAATGGTTCTGCCAAGGTAAATTGTATAACTATCACATTGAGATGTCTCTGTAAAGAAGGGAGAGGGCTTGTGTGTACAAAGTAGATGTGTATTGGGCAGAGTGTGCCTGGCACAATTGATATTAATATGTGAAATTGTAAATCATGTATTTTCTCACCAGTTGAAGATGGGAGATCTCTGTCTTCCAGAAGAGCTGCATTTTTAATTTCAAAATGCTGAGCTGCAGTATTCATAGTGCTCGAGTACCCCTTTACAGAACCGTTCATCTCCTTTGTAGTACTTTACTTCTTAAAAGCAGAGCTTGAAACACACTGCAAATAGTGTGAGATTAAAACATCTGATTAGAATACATGTCATTTTACATCCAGCCTGACTTCTCCATACAGGTTGCTATGGATACAGACAAACCCACACTATTTTATTAAATTCTTACTTTTTGCTATTTGCACCCATTAAGTAAATTAATAAAACTGTAATATTTATTTAAGGGACATATTTACTTGTTTTAAGGAATAAATGTACTCAAAGATAAGGCTAAACAATAAAATAAAACTGTTTTTCTTATTACATTTATAAACCAAGTCATAAGTTTGACATTGAAACTTTATAATTTAACCCTGAAGTCTCCTCACTCAAGGTCTCCATCTTGCATTAAGGAAAATTCATTTCCAGCACAAGAGTAATTTTATAACTTATATGAGGCAATAATATCTCTCTAATTGCCATTTGCATTGTTTTAGTTTTACAAATTAGCAAGCACATTTTATGACCTTTGAATTATTTATTATTGTTATTATGCTTGGGTTAGGTAACAGAAACACAGTTTAATAATAATAAAAGGTTTTACGCTTGTTTGAGCATGGCTTTTCTATTCTATGATTGTAAAGAAATTGTAAAGTAGAATATCAATACTCCCTACAGTCCCACTTTTGGAAGGACAGTCCTGATTTCAGGGTCCTGTCCTTCGATTCAGTTCCCTGGTGTCCTGGAAGATTGTCTGTCAGCCTGGCATGCTTGATGTCAGCCTGGTACACCCCATTGTGGTGTTGTCAGTAATGCCTGTTGCCTCAGTGGTGACACCCCCTAGAAGAACTGCCCACCTATTCTGAGTACATATGCTTTATTAAAATAATAACTAATAATTAGAGTGCAATAAAAACAGAGACTATGAGAGCTCTAAAAACAGACAGAAGCTTAGAGAAACTCAATTGCTTGCCCTACAGTAAGGCCCTGCTCAAGTCTCAAAAATGTTTTTGCTCACTTGTGTCATACAGAGGAAACCTATACCATTTATATATCAGACTGATTCTGCCCATATGAGTAGTACAGATCCAAAATGCTGGCAAGTTCCCTCTGCACGAGAGATCCAGCAACCCCATATGATCGTTTTAGCCTTCTTTGGGCCTCATCGGTGTAGCTGATACCCCTCTAGACACAGTGAGCACAGTATCCAAGTCTGGATTACCCCTTTAAACTTAGGGAAAGCCAAGTTTATGCATTGCAACAAAAACAGAGAGTATGAGAGCACCGAGAATGGGCAAAAGCTTAGAGAGTTTGCCCTTTGGTTAGTCCCTGTTGCTTCTGGTCTGATTCGAAGATTTTATTTTCAGTGCCAATGTTACTGTAACGTTCCAATGTTTATAAAATATCTGAATGTATTAATTAGTGGGCATAAGATTGAATGATTCTAAACTGTGCAAATATATTCGAAAGGCTAAATATATGCACAAATTCATCATTATATTAATTGCCAGGTTTTATAAATACATATACGTATATACATATACCCCAATTTGTTAGAGATAGCATTCAAGAGACTTAGAAAGGTAAAAATAAAACTTAGCTTTTATTCAGTGATTTCCAGAACAAAATCAACGTTTCGGTTCAACACGGAACTTTCATCAGGATAACAGTACAACCAACAAATATCCTAAACAGTAATTAACAAATTACACACAGTGTGTACTCACCACTCAATCTAACCTGATCTGAGGCTCCAGCGGGAGTAAAGTGAGCTGCTGTGAAGAGTATGCGTTCCCTGAAAATCACTGAATAATAGCAGGCCTCCCAACCCTCCAGAATTAGGTGGGACAGTCCCAATTTTTAGGCCCTGTTCCGTCTTAGTTTTCTGGTGTCCCACTTCTGGGGACACCAGAGAACTGTCTCTAACATTCATAGTATGAGCTCACCAATAGGCACACTCGCGCCTTGATTGGACCAATAGGATCTTTCAGAGAACATTAAAACTGTGTTCCTCGCAGGGTCAGCCCTCAGTAGGCCAGGGTGGGCAGGTTTGCACACATTTATGCCTGGCTGACCTGCCCTTAGCGCAGATGGACCGTCCCCTTTCCAGGCAGACCCACCCCTTTGAAGTGGAGCTGGTGACACAATCACATCACTGGCCCATCCCCTTTACCACTCCCCCTGCCATTCCAATTCGCAGGATGCCAGCGATGGGAGTAATGCTGCAATATATAACTTATTTAATTTAAATCCTTAGTGGTTCAATGACTAATCAAAATTAAAAGAAAAAAAAAATCACCATCTTTAATTTGTCTAACGATAAAATTACTTTGCTATTAACTGAGGGCGAATAATCTGAACATATTCAGGTAATCATTATTAAAGATTTTTCTGTGTCAGAAAAAGTCCTAATTATTTCCCTGGGCTAAAGATGGTCATTTATCACCCTATGATGTATATAGCTCTCTATCTGTATAATATGCACCATTTTAACTGATTGACTTTTGATTAAATAAGTGAAGTAATATTCACTCCAGTACATGTTAGGATCCAGCACTGAGCCAGGAAGCACCTCGAGCAGCCATCTGCGGAGTGTCCACTTGGAGGTGTCCCTAGAGGCAATGTAAACACTGCCTTTTCTCTGAAAAGGCAGTGTTTGCATGAAAATCCATGAAGGCAATGATTATACTCACCAGAACAGCTACATTAAGCTGTAGTGAGTATAGTGGCCCTTAAACTGTTAGACGCAGAATCAATGGATTTTGACAAATAAACAATTTTTTAAAAAGTATGTTAGATCCTGAAAACCTCAATAGTTCTCCAACCTAAAAAAAAAATCTTAAAGAAAAAAAACTTTATAAGAGCATTCATGGTGGTAGTCAGTTTTATCTTTTATTTTTTTTAACATAATTAACTATTTACCTGTTTAGCTATTTATATATTGTATAAAAATGACACTGTTTGGAATTTAGATCCGCTCAGTTTATTTTCTGTCCATATACAATCAAAATAAATTAAGTCTAAAATAATTCACTGGAATGAATATCCATATAAGCTAAAAATATCACACGTAGTTAAAGTCCTCCTCTGTACGTTGACTGCCAATGCGGCAGCCCATTTTAGTGCACATTATAAACTGGATCATATTCTGACATCCGCTATTTAAGACAATATTTTTAGCTCTATCTTATTAAAATGAGGCAAGTGCATATGCACAGGAGATATAATGAGAAATATCTAAAAGAATCAGTTTGACATCCTTCTCTTATAGTGGAAGATAGCTTGAATTGTGGAATGAGGAAATGTGCCAGGTGGGAGAGAAAAGTAACAGAACACTGTATGGATGATTTAAAATCTCAAGCCAAGTTTCCTTGGGATATATGCCAAAGCTCTTAAAAAGAATTCTGTTCACTGTTGGTCTGGCAAAAAGTAATGGTTTAGTACTTTTGACGTTATTGCAAATGACAAGTTTTTTTCCACCCAGATATAAAGATATAGAACGAAGCTAACATTTTATGCTGAAAATCTTCTGTGACCATTCTGCCCTTTAGGAAATAGTATTCAGTTGAAAGTTGAAACCTATTTCTGTCATTCTTGGTTTCTTAATTAATGTACAATGTGAATGCTTAAATAAAATGTTGATACTAATACATTATTGTTTTGTCACATGCAATAGGTGTGAAAAAAAAGATAACTCAAATAGTCAGATACTTGTTTAACATCTTACGGACACATGACATGTGTGACATGTCATGATTCCCTTTTATTCCAGAAGTTTGGTCCTTAGAGGGTTAATGGTTTTCAGTATGGAAGCCTCCAGCACTTTTTGGGAATGTAGATCCCAAAAATTCCACCAGAGTGAAAAATTTAAGTATTTATTTGCATTGGAAATACATGCAGTATGCACAACTGCTGGATACAATCAATCATTGTATATGCTGTAGGACAACACATACTGCTGTTGAGGCATCTACGATTTGTAATGTTCCACTACCCAGCAGGATGTCTTGACCCGGACCCTCAGCAGTATCAGTTCCAATACATTGTATAAGAAGCGGAAGGGGCAACATCTTTACTTTTACATGCTGTGAAGATCAGAACTAAAGAGAAAGTTAGATAATTGTTTTCTTTTTTAAAATGTTTTCTTTCTAAATTAGACCCACAAAATGTACCTTATTCCCTTAAAGACACAGCTTCAGAAGTAAAAGGCCAGCGTGACGGAAACATTCTGTCATGTGTCACTAAGGGGTTACTTATAAGCAGGTTGTAAGGGAAAGGATATTTTATGCCATCGCCATAATATAGTCCATGAAGATTATCAAAACATGCATATTCTGCTAAATTGTTATCATGTGCTATCACAATTGACTGTTAGAGTTAATTATCAACATCTTGGGCAAATATCGAGATGAAGTTAAAAACTATCATTTCAGATGTATTTAAAATATTCAATGGAAAGGTAAAAAAGCAATTATTTTCACATGAGAAAAAAACAAAGCACAATTTAATTATAATGTGTTCAAATTAAAAATAAGGCATTCTTCTTTCATTGCCACTAACCCAAGCTTGTCACTGTCATGCAGCTGTCTCTTTCAATAGAATAGAAAATGTTTATGCTGTTGTTGTTTTTCATTGGAAGAACATTTGAAACTACTAATATATAACTCTGAAATGCTCTGTGTCGATTGATTAAGATGGCTCTCAGAGCTCATTGTTTTTTCTTCTAAACACCATAGAGATATTTAATTGGTTTAAATAATGCACAAATAACGTTCCAGAAAACCACAATTAATATACTGTTACTTAATATTTGATGTGCATATTGTACATTCCATCTGATCAATAAAAATACCTTAAACAGAATCTTAAAATAGCAATCACAGGGGCTTGGCCTGCAGCGGAGCTGAATAGACATGCACTAGTTCAGCTCCCGGGGACCCTAGCAACAATCCACTGCAATTGTTGACTCAGAACAAGATAGGGAACCCCAAGAACCAGAATACAGCCCAGGGAGCAGTGGGGAAAACCCCCACCAAAGAAAACAAGCACCCTTACCCGATATTTTAGAGACTCATTAGACCCCGAGGAGGAGGCCGCGACCAACAAAATGGCAGCTGCTTAGAACTAGGCCGAATTCTCGCCCTCTAGTCCAGCACAGTCCGAGGGCTCCAACAAATCACAGGAAGCTACACACGAGAGAACTGCTATGGAACTTACACTCAAATGCAGACTTAGCGAATATGCTGGGCAAGTTGGAGGTGGCCTTTCAATCCAAACTGGATATGACGGGCTCTGAAGTGCAATAAGTAAGTCACAGTGGGAGGACCTAGAGGAGGAGAGGTGTTATACAGGCTCAGGTGACTAAAGACTCTTCCACATTAGAGACCCACTCCCACACTTTATCCTCCATCCAACGACAACTAGACGACTTAGATAACCAAAGCCGAAGAAATAATTTGAGTTTCAGAGGCCTCTTGAGGTTTAAGGAGAAGACATTAGGGCCATTCTCATGGAACTTTTTAATCACATACTAGGAGAGGCCACTGATAATCAGATAATACTAGAGGTTTTAGTACTGATAATCAGATAATAGTCCAAGAGGTTCAGCTTCTGAATCCCCACGGGATGTTATATGCAGACTTCATTACTTCTCAGTAAAGGATAACATTCTCACAGTCTTAAGGGACATGTCCCCTCCATTATTGTTCCATGGCAACCTGATACAAATCTTCCCTGGTCTCTCCTGGTTCTCGCTTCTGGCAAGACGAGCACTCAAACCTATCACGGAGCATTTGCGCAACCACAACATAAAATACAGATGGGGATTTACTTTTGCTTTGATTGTTAACCCAAAAGGAACTATATATTCAATAACGTCATATCAAGATGTAAAACTCTTCACCAGATCCTTGGAATTACCTGATACACAGGTTATGGACTGGTATTCTCTGCAACCAATTCAGGACGCAGTCAGCCTTCCTCAACGCCAAAGATGGAATACTCGAGGAACGATTGTGCATAGATCGAATGTGCATAGATCGAATGTTGTTGGTTAAATTAGCAGTTGGGCTTAGGCACATCACCCTCTTTCCCTCCCTCCCATAACTCATATTCCTCCCCCCCTACACCCCATCTCCCCCTATAACATCGGAGTCTCCCTAACAAAACATAGCAAAAGGTGGATTAATGTGGCTCTGACCCTCAGCCGCGCAACCCATCTATTTGTGTTCTGTCTCTTGCATGGAGATAGAATAGAGATATCATTAGAATATGTTTCACTGGATATCCTGTTTTCAATTTTCAAGCACCTGGGACCAGGGGATTGTAATTTATGAGTTATAGAGGTGGGCACTAGTTGCTTGTTCCCGGTGCCCATTCATTACAAGGGGCTCCTGACTGAGTGACTCTGGCAATAACCTCGCAAAGAGTTAGAAGCTTTCCTCAAAATTGTATTTAGTTATTGTAACAGCTGTCCTAGACATAAAAGGGGTTAAAAGCCGTTTAGCAGATTTTCCCTTCCAGATATACAGGTAGCTACTGTAGACACCAAATCACTGAACCGGAGAAGCACATGAATGCTCTCTAACATACGAATACTGTAAACAGCCGAATAGGAAAAACCATATGAAAGGTTTACACTCCTAGCAGTCGAACTGGAACAGCATACAATAAATCCCCCCCCCCAAGAACGAGACAAGGCTCCGTGTTGAGGGTCAAAACAGGAACAGACTGAGATGTGTCTTTATTGGCCTTATATACACATTTTACAGACAAAGTCCCACCCACAGGGTTTTGTGGAACATCCAATCAAAAATACAACACAGATAAACACTTCCACAATGACATCACAATCCCTCCTCTCTATCCTGGAGATAATTGGGAAGTAATCCAATTATTTCCAAGGACAGAGGCAAAACTCCATTAAGCACATGACAGTAAAAAGACAGTAAAATACAATAAAATACACAAGGTTACATTTATTACATAAAATACAGACATGCAACATATCCCCAGATAGCTTAGGTCTGAGCGCACATTATTACTGAATGGAGCTCAGTCCACACACATACAGTTCAATTGCCATGGAGCCAAAGTCTTTTATTACAGGAATAGGATCCATGGCATAGCAATCGGGTTAAATGAGTTCATTCAGTAAATCGGTGAATGAACCGGCCGCGTGTGAACTGCCCGGGCAGAAGTACATGAATAGACCTTTCTGCATAGGAAAATAAAGTATTGAAATACTGGTCCATAGTCAAAAGGCAGCAGGCAGGCAACCAGGCTCCTCCAGTGCACAGAGGCGAGATTGGTCTCGTCAGTTATTTTACTTTTCGTTATATCAGTTGATACCCCAGTAGGGTTTCCACAAACTGGTTTAGAGTGTACATACGAGTGTTATAGCAGCATACATACGTGTACTAGGAAAGTAATATAGAAATAGCATGGTAGATACACAAACCACACACAACTGCAATATGACAACCATCCGTATTCCATTCACAAAATGCACAAGGATTGAACTGTCCAGAAAAAAAGGTCCTTAGGATTGACAGATTTCCACAGACACATGGCAGATATTGTCTTTGTGCAGTAAACACACATCTGCAAAAGGTCAGCTCCAACACTGCATAACCGTAGGTACCCCATTGGTTACTTCAGCCACTACTCAGAGGCCAAAATCTAGAGGGGTGGTGATTTGATGGGGGAGGGCTGTTGCCATTCACATTTGGGGAACAAATGTCAGATGACGCAGGCCGAATATAAATTTGTCAAAGGGAAATTGGGTAACACACTGATCACTCTGGCAAATATATATCTCTCAAACACGAAGCAACAGGCTCTGAAAAAGATTTTATACAAACTAACCCAGTTCCAAGAGGGGATACTAATACTAGGGGGAGATCTTAATATCACTTTAGATGGGGATTTAGACATTTCCTCCACCTTGGGTGATTACCTACAACCAGTCCGTCAGCAATTGAACAGCATCCTCACTTAGGGACTACTCTTTTTCTCACCCTTGTCAGGTACTTATACTAGGATAGGCATGTTGTTTCTCCACCACAGATTTCTCCCTTTCATTAAGTAGGCCTCATATGGGGAGATCACGTAGGCAGACTGCTCGCCCCTGACCCTAGAAATGACCATATCACCACTGATCAACGCTTCCCCTCAGTGGAAATTGAAAAAATTCCTTTTGAATAATCCTGAAATAGTTACAAGGTTAAAAGAATGTGCCCAGAGATACTATGAGCAAAACACACACCAGGACACTACACCAGACATGCTATGGGAGCTCACAAATGCGTCCTAAGGCGGGAATTGATTAAAATAGCAGCTGACCAGAAGCGTCAGAGAGGTACCACGGTACAGAGAATAACACACGACATTAAACCCCTTGAGGAACAACATCTCAGGGACAAAATGTTATCGACATACACAGCACTGACGGCAAAACGGTTGGAATTAACCACCACCCTCCAATTACATACAAAACGCAAAATGAAGTTAACAAAATATACATACTACTCAGAGAGGTAAATGCGGACGGTTACTGGCCCAATCCTTACGACAACACAAACAACTTTCATATCTACTGTTAAACTCCCAGACGGCTCACAAACTAACATAATGGCAGACATTATAACAGCCTTCCATAATTATTAGCTGTAATCCCCAAACCAGGAAAACACCCAATGAGCAGCGGGAGCTACAGGCCCATTTCGTTGATCAACATTGATCTTAAAATCTTTACTAAAATACTGGCCTCTAGATTAAAACCTCTCATCCCAGGGCTCATACATCTAGATCATGTTCCTGACAGGGAAGCGAAAAACAATACCACTAAAATCATAAACTTAATGCACTGGCAAAACTGAACAAAATTCAGAGTGTCCTGTTAGCGATCGTCGCCGAAAAGTCGCTTTCGATCGGGTGAATTGATCTCTAATGTTGGCAACGGTGTGGCATTTGGGCTTTGGGCCACGTTGGATAGCATGGCTAGAAAAGATATACTCATCACCCACTGCCTGACTGTGCATCAATGGTTAACTTTCTAACGCGGTACCAATGGTATCAATGGTACGAGGCGGGGGTGTCCACTCTCAGCCCTCATATTTATTTTAGTTTTGGAACCATTCTTACAGGGAATCAGAGACAATCAACAGATCCAAGGCTTTAAGATTGAAGGAGAGGAATTCAAAATATCTGCGTTCGCAGATGACCTCTTCTTTACAATCTCAGATCCACTTCACACACTTCCACACTTACTAGACGAAATGAGCACATATATATATATTCAACTTCCGGTCCAATCTAACCAAATGCAAGTTACTTCCCTTATACACCATGCCAGACATAGATAAAAACTTGAGGCAAATGTTTCACTTCACTTGGGCCACCAAGTCCATCAAATATCTAGGGATACACCTGCCCCGACAGCTGGAGCAAATGTATAAATTAAATTTTCAACCATTGTTGGAAGCCATCACAAAAGATTTAAAAGCCTGGCACAGACCATCTTATGGATGGTTTTGTAGAATTGGCATCATAAAAATTAATGTGCTTACCCACATTCTCTACACACTACAAAACGATCCCAATAATACTCCGGACAAAGTTCTTTGCCACAATCAAGACAATTTTTACATTCTTTATATGATCAAATGCTCGCCCTCGTTTGGCTAATACACTCCTCAGCAAACCCAGAGAGCAGGGTGGGGTGGGTCTCCCCGACATTGACATATTTCTCAAAGCCACTCATTTGGCATGGATATATAAGTTGACGAGAGAAAATTCAACCCAACAATGGGTGCACATAGAAGGATCGTACTTTTATATATCCAGTAGTCTGGCTCACTCACCATACCCTTCCCTGCTTTACCCACTCACACACAACCCTCTATTCCAAGTAATAATTTTGGGAAGAGCGTACGAATGCTATCACGATAAAAACACCTCACATTACAAGATGTGACACAAGGAAAACAAATCATAACATTACAAGACCTTATTCCCTCACAAAACCCCACAGGTACACAACAATTGCACTACGCACAATTAACACACTATGAACGGAGCCAGCAGCTTTTACCGGCTGGTGAGCGAGAACTTACCAACCTCTAGTAGTTATGCCTTTCACATACATTTAAATGCAATATAATCTCCACCTTGTACAAGCTAGTACAAAAACTAAAATCACTAGACCCCCCTTTTCGCTGTGAAAAGATGAAAGAAATGGAGATTGACATAAAAGCCGACCAGTGGCAGCAGATTTTCATTAGGATGCACAAAGCATGAACTTATACAGATTATCACAAACACACAAATTTCATTCTCACCATAGTATTTGATATTCCTACTACCACCGCCTAACCACCAAAAGACAGCAGGGTGCCTGACCTCACAACTACTTATGGCAGCTAATCAGCTAATTCTAGTCAAATGGAAACAAGTTGCTCCTTTCTCCATCAGGGAGTGGAACCAATGGGTAGAGGGGATAAAACAAATGGAGGAAATATCTTATGCCATTTCAAAAAATTAAATGAGATTTACTCAAATATGGGGACCTTGGAACTAATTTACGCGGTGAGATGCTCAAACCCTTAAACCATAGTGATTACGAAGATCCTTAACCCGACATTAGAAGATGTAGGGGCTTTAGACACAGCTTAGATACAGTTGATACTTCAGAGTGAGCCCTAAGACAACCAACCACCTAGACACTGGTAGATTACTGTCAGGATAGTGACAGGGATCCAATACGCAGAGTGCGGACAGGAGGAGGTACGTATACCGGACCTTAGAATGGCCGGACTAACGTATGGACAAAACAAGAATAGTCAAAAGGTAAGCCGAGGTCGAGGGAGCCGGAGGACAGGTAAGCGAGGAACAAGCCGGGTCAAAGGAGAGGAGAGAGCAACAGGACAAAGGTACAAGCAAGGTCAAAACCGAAAACACTAAGAGAGAGAATGAACTAGCAAGCTAGAACCACGACAGGGCAATGAGCAGTAGTAAAATAAATACCCTGTCACCTTAATTGAGACCACGCCCCCAAAAGGTCCGGAAATCCCGGCACTTCACATCATGACGTCGACGCTAGCCGTCGCGTCATAAAAGGGGGAGGAGCTAGCGCGGCCGGCGCGAAAACGGCCGGAATTGCCGAAATGCTAGGGGAGGGGAGCCCCTATGAAGAGAGGCTGTCCTCCTCGGAGGCAACATTAACAGGTAACCTGACAATTACCTCATGGGTTAAGGTAAGTAAACTCTTTGAGCATTTTTCTCAAGGGGACTGATAGAATAATGCCAAAAGAGCATATTCAATCCTAAATGAAAAAGGGTTGAAGAAACCCTTTGAAACAGAATAAGCTGTACCCAAACCTTAAAGTGTAAGCATAGGAAACGTATTTGGGATTTTTCACCTGGTTTTATATACACTAATTGCTTAGATATTGGAGATAACATGATAATATCTAATTTTGTTACAAATTGCAGTTCATATGGATTTGGCCAGATTGGGTAGTCCTATGAATTTCCGAACTACAAACTGAAATGTATTGGAATCACGAGCGAATCTAATCACACAATGGACAAGATTATTAGTATAATTAATGATTTTCTCATTCTGCCCATGACGCTAAAAAAAAGAGAGGATTGTTGGGAATAAAGATGATTGATGGCTTCGGGACAGTCACTAAATCATTTTATTCGCAGATCAAGTGAAACGCGACCAACAGAGCATGAAAAAGGAAGAGCAGTAGATATATAAATATATATCTTTAAATTTACATATATGATATTTTATATAAATATCATAAATTAATACTTTTGCAATATGTAAATATTTGATTTATACTGCTCCTCTTTTCCCCTCAATGGTTACTTTTCTCTGTGAACCAAATGGTGCCAAAATGCTCCTATCAGGGTACTGGGATAAAACAAATGGAGGAAATATCATGAAATGAATGTAAAAACAAACACCAAAATATGTAATATGGGAATAGAGTTGAGCAGACACCTGGATGTTCGGGTTCGCCGAGTTCGGCTGAACCTCGTCAAAATGTTTGAGTTCAGGCTCGAACTTGACCCCGAACCCAAACCCCATTGAAGTCAAAGGGGACTCAAATTTTTGGGTACTAAAAAGCCTCTAAAAAGTCCTGGAAAGGGCTAGAGGGTTGCAAAGGGAAGTAAAATGGGAGTAAAAGTAGGACAAGTGCCCTGCAAACAAATATGGATAGAGAAATCACTTAAAATAACATAAAATACATAAAAATTAAAAATACAGCTGAGCCATAAAATAGCACTAGATGGAATCTTTGATTTTAGCTTTGGAAGAACATAAATCGGAGGATCACAGGAATTATCCATTTGAGAGAGGGTTGGAGTGCAGGGTATTCATTTTCATTGTTCAAACTGAGCTCAACTTCTGAAGCATTGAGAAAAGGCCTTCACAAGCCTCTGCAATTGTGTACATAGTTTATACTAGGTGACCCATAGGTTGAGGAGGCGGTGACCGTGGCGGTGTAGGTGGAAGCGGCGGTGGAGGAGGAGGTAGCCAACACTGTTTTTTTTTGTTTGTTTGTTTTTTTAATTGAGGTAGCCCTCAAAATATTGGGACATATAAAAAAAGAAAACAAAGAATAAGTGCACTTGATTATAACAATGGCTGGTTGAGGCCGGTATAAATGTCTATTCTGCACAAGGTACAGACAAGTCTGGTGGGATCCATGCCTGGTTCATTTTAATAAACATGAGCTTGTCCCCGTTGGCTGTGGACAGGCAGCTGTGCTTGTCTGTGATAACGCCCTCTGCCGTGCTAAACACACGTTTAGACAATACACTAGCTGCAGGGCAGGCCAGCACCTCCAAGGCATAAAGGGCAAGCTCATGCCATGTGCCCAATTTGGAGACCTAGAAGGTGAATGGGGCAGGCCCATCAGTTAGTACGTGTAGGCGTGTGCACACGTACTATTCCACCATGTTGCTGAAATGCTGCCTCCTGCTAAGACGTTATCATATCCATATCAGATGGTGGTGCTGGTTGTTGTGGCATGCTGACTAAGCTTTTCCACATTTCGGCCATGCTAACCCTGCCTTCTGAGGTGCTGGCGGTGCCCCAGCTGCATTGGCGACCTCTTCCTCTGCCTTCGCCTTGTGCTTCCACTGAGCCCCCGTTGTCAGTTGCGAATGCCCTCAGCAGCTTGTCTACCAGCGTGCGCTTGTAGTCGCGCATCTTCCGATCACGCTCCAGTGAAGGAATTAAGGACAACACGTTGCCCTTGTAACAGGGATCCAGCAGGGTGGCCACACAGTAATCAGCACAAGTTAGAATGTGGGCAACTCGGCAGTCGTTGCGCAGGAACTGCAGCATGTAGTCGCTCATGTGTGCCAGGCTGCCCAGAGGCAAGGACAAGCTGTCCTCTGTGGGAGGTGTATCGTCTGTGTCCTCCGTATCCCCCCAGCCATGCTCCAGTGATGCCCACGAGCTGCGTTGGGTGCAACCCTGCTGTGAATACGGTTCCTCCTCCTCCTCCTCATCCTCCAGAACTGTGCCCTGGCTGGACAATTGTGTACTTGGCCTATGCTGGTGCAGGAACCCACCCTCCAAGCCACTTGTGAATGACTGACCTGATAACCGTGGAAATTACCCCTCTTCCTCCTCCTCTTTCTCCTGTGCCACATCCTCTTCCATCATCGCCTGAAGCGTTTTTTCAAGGAGACATAGAAGTGGGATAGTAAGGCTGAGAATGGCATCATCGGCACTGGCCATGTTGGTGGAGTACTCGAAACAGTGAAAAATGGCACACAGGTCTCGCAAGGAGGCCCATTCATTGGTGGTGAAGTGGTGCTGTTCCGCAGAGCGACTGACCCGTGCGTGCTGCATATGAAACTCCACTATCGCCTGCTGCTCCTCGCACTGTCTCTCCAGCATGTGCAAGGTGGAGTTCCACCTTGCAGGCACGTCACATATGAGGCAGTGAGCGGGAAGGCTGAAGTTACGCTGCAGCGCAGACAGGTAAGCAGCAGCAGGGTGAGAACGCCAAAAGCGCGCACAGATGGCCCGCACTTTCTGCAGCAGCTCTGATATATCTGGGTAGTTTTTCAGGAATTTCTGCACCACCAAATTCAGCACATGTGCCAGGCAAGGGATGTGCGTCAAACCGGCTAGGCCCAGAGCTGCTACGAAATTTCGCCCATAATCGCACACCACCAGGCCGGGCTTACGGCTCAGTGGCAACAACTACTCATCGGTCTGATGTTCCATGCTCGTAGACAGCTCCTGCACGTTTTAAAACAGCCTGCTGTCGTTTCCCCCTGGCTGTGCTGAAATTGGTGGTGAAGGTGTTACGCTGCCTGGATGAGATGGTGGTAGAGGAGGAGGAAGTGGAGTAGGAGGAGGAGGCAACAGGAGTCAAAGTGAAATGCCCTGCAATCCTCGGTGGCTGAAGGACATGTGCCAAATTGCTATCAGCCTCAGGCCCAACCACCACTATGTTTGCCCAGTGTGCAGTTAGGGAGATACATCGTCCCTGCCCATGCTTACTGGTCCACGTATCTGTGGTTATGTGTACCTTGCCACAGATAGCGTTGTGCAGTGCACACCTGATTTTGTCCTCCAATTGGTTGTGCATGGAAGGGATGGCTTGCCTGGAAAAGTAGTGGCACATACTGTGGGACAGCCACCGCCATCAGGTTTTTAAAACTGTCCATCTCCACCAGATGGAATGACAGCATTTCAAAGGCCACAAATTTTGAAATGCTGGCATTCAGGGCCAGGGATCGCGGGTGGCTAGGGGGGTACTTCCTCTCTCTCTCCAGTGTTTGGGAGATGGACAGCTGAGCGCTTCCCTGGGACAGTGTGGAGATGCTTGGGGACGGTGGCGGATTTGGTGGCGTTGCTGCCACATCCTCTTTTTGCGGGATGGCAGGTGCCACTGTGAATCCAGAGGTGGAGGAATAGCCCGAGACAGCAGCAGAAGAGGAAGCAGGAGGAGCCTGAGACCTTTTTTGGTTTTTGAGGTGCTTACTCCACTGCAACTCGTGCTTTGCATGTAGATGCCTGGTCATGCAGGTTGTGATCAGGTTTAGCACGTTTATGCTTTGCTTCAGGCTCTGATTGCACAGCGTGCAAACCACTCGTGTCTTGTCATCAGCACATTGTCTGAAGAACTGACACGCCACGGAACTCCTTGGAGCTTGCTTTGGTGTGCTTGGTACCTGGGTGCGGTGGGCAGTGGCAGGCATACCATCTAGGGGATGCCTGCTCTATTTTTGCACCCTGAGCTCCCTCTGTATGCTGTGCTGGTGCCTCTTTGCGACCATATCGCCTGATTTCTTGGCCTAACCACAATCTCTCCTTGCAACAGGAGCTCCACCAACACCAGCAGCACCACGACCAGGGCCACGTCCCTTACTTGACGCTCTCTTCATTCTTTGCGTTCACCCACCAAACTAACAGATGGTTTCTGTCAGGCGACAGTTAGTTTTTTGGACGGCAAGAAATGCATTTCAGGTCACAAATGTACTATTTACCACCCAAAAAATTGCATTTTTGAAAATGCGATGTAACCACAGTATTTGACGGTTCTATTTGACTCTCAGATATGAAGTGCAGGCTCCAAATGTACTATTTAGCACCAAAACAATTTGAATTTTTAAAACTGCGATTTCGCAGTAGTATTTGACGGTTCTTGTTCTGGCCTCACCATATAGAGCGGTGCCGGTCCCAAATGTACTATTTAGCACCCAAAAAATTTGAATTTTTGAAAATGCGATGTAACCACAGTATTTGACGGTTCTATTTGACTCTGAAGGTTCATTCACATACTCGCACCTGATGTACTATTTAGCACCAAAACAATTTGAATGTGCACTGTTCACAGTATTTTGTGACTCTCAGATATGAAGTGCACACACCAAATGTACTGTTTAGCACCTCTATAATTTGAATGTTGAAAAATGTGCTGTAGCCACAGTATTTGACGGTTCTATTTGACTCTCAGATATGAAGTGCAGACCCCAAATGTACTATTTAGCACCAAAACAATTTGCTCCACCAACACCAGCAGCACCACGACCAGGGCCACGTCCCTTACTTGACGCTCTCTTCATTCTTTGCAGTTCACCCACCAAACTAACAGATGGTTTCTGTCAGGCGACAGTTAGTTTTTTGGACGGCAAGAAATGCATTTCAGGTCACAAATGTACTATTTACCACCCAAAAAATTTGCATTTTTGAAAATGCGATGTAACCACAGTATTTGACGGTTCTATTTGACTCTCAGATATGAAGTGCAGGCTCCAAATGTACTATTTAGCACCAAAACAATTTGAATTTTTAAAACTGCGATTTCGCAGTAGTATTTGACGGTTCTATTTGACTCTCCGATATGAAGTGCCGGTCCCAAATGTACTATTTAGCACCCAAAAAATTTGAATTTTTGAAAATGCGATGTAACCACAGTATTTGACGGTTCTATTTGACTCTCAGATATGAAGTGCAGGCACCAAATGTACTATTTAGCACCAAAACAATTTGAATGTTTAAAAATGCACTGTAACCACAGTATTTGACAGTTCTATTTGACTCTCAGATATGAAGTGCACACACCAAATGTACTGTTTAGCACCTCTATAATTTGAATGTTGAAAAATGTGCTGTAGCCACAGTATTTGACGGTTCTATTTGACTCTCAGATATGAAGTGCAGACCCCAAATGTACTATTTAGCACCAAAACAATTTGCATTTTTAAAACTGCTATGTCACAGCAGTATTAGACGGTTCTATTTGAATCTCAGATATGAAGTGAACACACCAAATGTACTATTTAGCACCTAAAAAAATAGCAGTATTTAAAAATGCCTAGTTGTTGCCCACTGAGCTACCAGAACAGTACTAAAGTAATGTGCCTGGCACACATGCAGTTGCAAATGCACTGCACTCTCTGTGGCACTGGGCTCACGGCAGGGTACAAAAATTTAATATTATAGCACCCACAAAAATAATCGTTGTAGTTTGCAGATTCAACACCAGAATTCTTTCCTAATCTGTCCCTCACAGCTGCAGCATCCTCTCCCTACACGAATGAGAGCTCATGTGCGTTCGGCACTACGTGACTCCAGCTTATATATAGAGGCTGGGTCACATGCTGCACTGGCTAATCCCAGCCATGCCATTAGTAGGCATGGCTGTGATGGCTTCTAAGGGCACACGAGTCAAACGCTTGTTGATTGGCTGCCTTGCAGCCTTTCAAAACACTCCATTAAATTGCTGAATACCGAACTCCAACCCGAACATATAGTGATATGTCCATGTTTGGGTCCGGGGTCCAAAAACTGTAATGTTCGGTATGAACCCGAACTTTACAGTTCGGGTTCGCTCAACTCTATATGTGAAATGTTCTACATTTCTCATGGTTTATGGTTTTTCTTCAAAACCATAACATCGAAAGGTACAATCCAATCAATCTCTACACCATTTTCTTGACATTCATTGAGTGTAAAAAGAGATGTTCATATTTCTCTGTGGATGAGAATCTATGGAGTACTGATCTCTTATATGAGACACTAAGTATCTTAACATTATATACATTTATATAACATTCTGCTGTATGAGTTCCTTTAATTATCTATCACAGTTGGTTAAAACATTTGACAAGTGAATCAATAATCACATAATATAGACTAGTGGATTAAGTAAATATGATTGATAAATCAATAATGAATGTACAATATAGACGAGTGTTCTCAGCTGCTCTAAAACACTTTCATCAGACTTTTAGCACTGTGGGAAGGTGTTCCATAGCACTGCAAACAAACTACTGAAGGTGGCTCCATAGGGCCAGGCTAATATTATGTGTCTATTTCAAAATTAGAAGACTGACAGGTTCTGATCCATGACCACAATCAAAGAGCCTGTTTAAGAACTTCCAGTACCTCTCCTGAACTATGTTTTGCAGTATTGAGCTAGCTCATTGGCTTGGCCTATAAGTTGAGCCCTGCACCATGGCTGTATGTTGGGATTCAAATTAACCATACAGGCTTTTAAAATGATTTTAAATATATAGGATTTTTTTGTAACAGAAACCTCTATCTATGTTTTTTTAAAAAGAAACTGCCTCTATCTGTCATGTAATATACTTGGCCACTTTCATTTAACAATGATGTCCTTTTGATGCTAAAATAAATCATTGAAAAATAGTGAGACATGTTATATGGCTATAGGACAAAATATCTAACCACATTAGATTTAACAACATGCATTAACATTTAACAACACTTCACAATAACTAACAAAAATATAATGTGAATATACTTTCTTAGCTCATTAAACATCATATTTACTTTCAAATTCATTTCGAATTCAGCGGACTATATGAGACAAAATATAGTACTCCATAATCAGCCATGATATTAAAATCTCATTATCACAAATTAAGTAAAAGATTTTCGATAAGCCTCAGATGTAACAAGGAATACATCATTTAAAAGGAAAGATAGCTTCTCATTTCTACTCATTTTGAAGGCCCTGGTCGTTTGGGAGTAACATGTCATTAGATAGTAAAAGGCCCTGATTATATATCTTTAAAGAGTTACTCAAACCCTCTTGATAACAAGAGGATATAAATGCCTTAAGGCAGAGTTGTCGTGTATTGGCCCTTGTTTTGCAGTTTAAAAAC
Organism: Pelobates cultripes; assembly: GCA_933207985.1. Lineage (NCBI taxonomy): Eukaryota > Metazoa > Chordata > Amphibia > Anura > Pelobatidae > Pelobates > Pelobates cultripes. Next base: position 316,706,710 of record OW240915.1, read on the forward strand.
TTTCCTTGAAGCCAGTGTCAGGTAAAGTTCTCCAAGAACTGCTCTCCATCTATTTCAACATCCCGCCATGTCATCTGTTCCCTCTCTGAGCTCCAATGAAAAGCTTCTCATACATAAGCATTGTTGGACATTGGGAACCTGTGCTGCGAGAGCTGCAACTCACCAGTCAGCTAATTCTGATAGAGAAACCCTGAATCCAATACTTCTCTATCAGAAAATGTAAATGTTACACAATGTATGCACATCCATGAGCATCAAAATGAGCTGAGTGACAGCTCATCTTGCCTGTCCACCTGCCAGTTCTAGGGAAGCCAAGGACAAAAAGGAGGGACGGCTAAAGAGGATGGTGTAGGGGGTTGGACAGATGGATGGTATGAAATATAATGTAGGGAGGCAGGGAACACTGGAAGTGCTGTGCATTTAGGACATGCTATGGGCATCACAGGGAGAGGGGAAATTTAACATTGAGCTTCTGCCTTTCAGGTGCATCTCACAGCACTACCTGCAAGATAATAAACTAATTACATCCATCATCAGAACGCAGTGTGTACTGTTGATGGACATTTTCTATGTACAAATTTCACATTCATCAGTCCAAAACAGAGTTCCAGGCTGACTAGGTTATGTGTGCCTGAGGTGTCACTACTCTCAAATTTACTAAATTCTCTACATAGTTAGTATTTCAAGCTGAAACAGTGCACATACACATTTCCTGCAACAAGACCACTTACAAAAGTAGAAGTTTTCATATTGGTTGGAGTAACCCTTTAAGAGTTCTGGGGAAAAACTAAGAATGTTATAATTACGTAGGACATCAGCCATTACAACTTTCCATGATGCATTTGAGACAGTATTGCTTTGTTTTTTTGAGAAATTACATTTGAAATGGCATCAAACAGGATTTTTGCCTTGTTTTGGATCAACCACAGAGACAGATGTGTGGAATGTTGGACTTGATGGACTTGAGACTGTTTTCAATCTAGATTAAAAGATTGTGTAAAATGCAAGTCAACATAACTGGTTTGGAAACAATACCCACGTTGGCTTTTGTTTCCAAACTTCCATTGTCAATCAGTCCAATTAATTAATTAATCCATTACTTTTTGATGTTTGAATAATTGCTTTTTAATTAACGCAAATTGTGCAGAGAGATAGATAGTCAGATAGATAGATACAGGCAGACAGACACAGACAGATATATAAAAAGTGCAAATATTCTGATATCCGGAAACGGAATATACAGAGAAAAGAGGGAAGAAGACAGACGGGAATAGCTCTGAAAATGGAGAAATATAGGGATTCACTATTACCTATAGGAATAATACAAATTACACTTTACACTATATAATATAGTGCAGGGTATCCAGGAGCTAATCAGTAGATTGGATGAATATCAGATAAATATGTGATATAATCTTTGATATCAATACAATTTACAAATATTATAAAATCATAAATACATGCTGCTACAATGTATAAATATAGGTATCCTTATCCCTGATTGAAAGAACACAGGGTAAATGGTACCAGTACCAAATAATATACTTTTATAAGAATAAAAGATCAACATAATGTCCACTTATGATAAAGCATACCAGTATGTGAAACTGGTTGCTAGAAAGCAATATATAAAAATATCGCTAAAACCACTTAAAAAGTGAGGGAAACAAATAGGGATATAGGTAAAAACCGGTTTATTATCAATATATTAAAAATAAGGATAATAATCAGTGCACAGTATAATAACCAGTCTATTGAAGGTAAAAATAGCAAGAAAACCTTAGTCCCAGACCGTGATGGATGAGGATACTGTTGGTAAGTTTGTCCTCTGGATCCCGACCGCCGGTGAGGATGGCGTGCGTGTCACAGTGCGTTCCACTACAGACCTCACTCCAAGGGGTAAGCACTGTTCACGGGAGGATGCTTGTAACTGGTCCGAAATCCAAAGTGGATGGAGGTTCTTGCTAATAGATCCTGGCTGGCAATAGCTGTGCTAGACAAAGCAAAGGATCAGATAGATAGATAGATAGATAGATAGATACTGGATAGATGGATGGATAGATGGATGGATAGATAGATAGATAGATAGATAGATACTGGATAGATGGATGGATGGATGGATGGATAGATGGATAGATAGATGGATAGATAGATAGATACTGGGGTAGATACTAGATAGATAGATAGATAGACATGCTAGACATATATATCTAGTTTACAACTTTACCATGAAATTGGTAATATGTGGATTTTAATTGAATTGCAAGCCTTGTATGTTTAAAGAAGGAGTTACAGACTGGGGGAATATTTAAAAAAAAAAAAAGTCCTTTCTTTATTGCTTGTAAGACAAATTGAAAACAATGTAATTTGGTTATCCTCATTGACAGAGCTAGTTTGTTTGTAGAGGGAACGCTGGGTATTAGATTCCTATTTTTAGGTGCTGAAGTCTTAAAATTGGGAAATGAAAAATTAAACGTTAGAATTCAATGCTAGAATAATTTACGTTCTGTTTTATTCTGTGCCAATCTAATTTCATCCAGAGGAAGCAGTAAAATGGCAAATATATGGTTTATAAATGGAGCTCAGATTAAAATGTATACCTGCTACAAATATAGCTCTGCACTTAAACTCAGGACCAACACAGGACCATGTCTTTTACGAGCCAGAAGATTGCTCAAGCAGAGGCCACGTTCTAGGAAACCTGTATTATATATGTCACCCATGTCACCCATTACAGTAAATTAGACGGCACCTATTCAATGTCTGTAGATTTTTACAAAGAGCTCCATTTAAAAGCAACTCACACAAAAAACTGAAAGGCTCATTTGTAAAGTGCTACACTGCAAAATAAATAGTAATAATAATTTATGCATTATAAGGTTTACATAAACAAACATTTACATACGGATTATTAAAAAACCTGGTGTCTCAACGGCAGAGAAAAATAATAAATACATTTAAAATGAGAACCTTGTTTAAAGATACGTGTGTGTGTGTGTGTGTGTGTGCGCGTGTGTGTGCATGTGTGTGTGTTTTCAATAGCTTTTAGCAATTTTGTTCTGTTTTACAGATTTTCATTACTGCCTTATACAATCCGGTATGCTAGAATGCATTCTAGCACACAGACTTGGATTTAAATGTGTGTTTAAATAAATTTCATGATGTGTTTTGCTCATCTGAATATTTTTCCTGCTAAAGCTCTTTACAGCATTAAGAAAATATTGGCTTCTTTAGCTGCATTTAAATTAGTTTAGATATTTTAACTCTCTCTGAGCTAAAAGGAACACTCCAAGCAACTGACTTTCTTAGCCAGTAAACTAAGCTCTGCAGGGCCAGATTAAGAGCCTAGTGGGCCTGGTGCTGACAATTATGATGGGGCCTAATTACAGAATCTTATCGACCAAAAACACTAAAACAGTCATAACTACCAATCGTCATGTATCTGACGGAAGTGGTGCTGAATGGAAATTCATAGGGTGCAGCTATGAGAAAACACACTCTATGCTAATCCTTCTCTAATTTATGCTTTCATCTTTCAAGTAAATCCATACCCCTAACAGCAGTGTCCAGTGAAGCAGGACAGGGTGGGTCACTGACGCAAATCATGTAATCAGAACTGCCGAAAAAGGCGAACATGCCTTAAAAAGCGGGCGTGTCTGCCTAATGAATTGGAAGGCCAGTCTGGCATGAATGCATGTCAGGCTGCCTGCCAATCACGCAAGCTGGCCAACTAAGGGCAAACTATGCAGACAGCACCCTGAGCTTGGCATAAATGTGTCTAACGATGAGTTCGCTCCACGATTTCTAAGAACTGTGCCCTAGCACTCGCTGGTCCATTCCTCTCCTAACCTCCTTACTAGCACGCAGAGGAGTGACCTAAGAGAAAATTCTGTAAAATCACCAAAAAACTACTCACATTTATTCTGCTGAATAAAAGATGGATTGTTACCAGTGTCTCCCTGTGTCTTAGTGTCCCCTAGTCTTCCAGTGTCCTCATGTCTCCCAGTATCCCCTAGTGTCTGTGTCCCCTATGTGTTTCAGTGCCCCATGTGTCCCAGTGTCTCCTCATGTCCCCTATGTATCACAATGTCTCAGTGCCCCCTCATTTCCCCATGTTGCCCAGTGTCACTTGGACACTATGTATCACAGTGTCCCAATGTATCACAATGTTTCAGTGCCCCATGTGTCTTAGTGCCCCATGTCTCCCAGTGTCCCCAAGCGTCTGTGTTCCCAGGTCACCCAGTGTCCCCTAGTTTCTCCCAGTGTCCCGTTGTCTCCCTACAGCCTTTACCCCATCCCTCACTTCCCTGAGCTGTAGGTTGTCTCTGCAGGCTGGGATCTGCTGTCTGTACTCTCTGTGCTGTGTAGCTGCTCCCCCATGGATCAGTGTGTGGAGAGAGGCAGGGATACGCTGTAACTACCTATCCCTGCCTCTCTCCACACACAGTGACCCCTACTGGCAGTGCAGGTATTGCAGAGTAATCTCTGTTTATACATAGAAATATGCCGGCATTTGTATTGCCGGTTTTACTGCAATACTGGCACTGGCCAGGCAGCCTCAAATACCATAAAATACCATCCAGGTGGCAACCCTAAGAGTAATTTGTAAAAAAAACAATTTTTTTCAAAATCAATGGGCCTATTCCATGGGCCTGGAGCTGCAGCTCCATCAGCCCGTATGTTAATCCGGCCCTGAAGCTCTGCACTGCACAGAAGTTCCCACTTAGAATCCCTTAGCACTCGGCGGAACCCAGATAAAAGGGTAAGCCATTCAAAAACAGTGTGAGTACTGTGGCACTCAGGGCACCATAACCGCTACAACAACCTTGTACATTTTATATCATTCTTCAGTGTCCCAGGAAGTAGAAATGTTGAAATAGATTGCTGTTGAGATGTCAAAAGTGCTGTCGAGACTATTTAGTTTAGTGTTTTGTGTTTGACTGTGTGTTTTTAGTTGATTTTCTGTGTTTTATGTAATTTTTGAATGAATGTTTAGTTTAGTGGTTGAACCCCTCTTTTGTCTCATATACATATAGTTTATTTGGGTGAGTGGTAACAAACTGAGATATTAAGTTTAGGTATATTCATGGAAACATTTATTCTCAGCATTTCCACAGTGTTCGTAGAAAACTTGATGCATACCCCAATCCTTAGCTCAGGACTAGTGATGTACCGAACGGTTCGCCGGCGAACGGTTCCCGGCGAACATAGCATGTTCGCGTTCGCCACGGCGGGCGAACATATGCGCGGTTCGACCCGCCCCCTATTCGTCATCATTGAGTAAACTTTGACCCTGTACCTCACAGTCAGCAGACACATTCCAGCCAATTAGCAGCACAGCCTCCCTAGCAGACCCTCCCACCTACTGGACGGCATCCATTTTAGATTCATTCTCAAGCTGCATGCTTAGTAAGAGGAGGGAAAGTGTAGCTGCTGTTCATAAGATAGGGAAAAGCATAGCTAGGTTGGGGATAAGGGTATGCTTTTTTTGGATTTTTTTTTTCTATCTAATGTAAATGCACTTAGTTGTCTGCCACTGCTGCCAGCTTCTGTGTCAGGCTCACAGTGCCCATTTCCCAGTCAGTGCCACCAATTACATCTGGTGTCACAATAGCTTGGATTTAAAAACAAAAAACTTTTTTCACTGTTATAGATTGAATAGCAGTCAGTTGTCTGCCACAGCTGCCAGCTTCTGTGTCAGGCTCACAGTGCATACTGTGCCCATTTCCCCAGTCAGTGCCACCAATTACATCTGGTGTCACAATAGCTTGGATTTAAAAACAAAAAACTCTTTTTACTGTTATAGATTGAATAGCAGTCAGTGTCCTTAAAGCGGGTGTGTTACGCTAACAGTGGATACGCTGACAAGTGCCACTAATTAGATCTGGTGTCACAATGGCTTGGATTTAAAAAAAAAATAATCTTTTTTCACTGTTATAGATTGAATAGCAGTCAGTGTCCTTAAGCGGGTGTGTTACGCTAACAGTGGATACGCTGACAAGTGCCACCAATTAGATCTGGTGACACAAAGCTTGGATTTAAAAAAACAAAACACTTTTTTCACTGTTATAGATTGAATAGCAGTCAGTGTCCTTTAAAGCGGGTGTGTTACGCTAACAGTGGATACGCTGACCAGTGCCACCAATTAGATCTGGTGACACAAAGCTTGGATTTAAAAAAACAAAACACTTTTTTCACTGTTATAGATTGAATAGCAGTCAGTGTCCTTAAAGCGGGTGTGTTACGCTAACAGTGGATACGCTGACCAGTGCCACTAATTAGATCTGGTGTCACAATAGCTTGGATTTAAAAAAACAAAAACTCTTTTTTCACTGTTATAGATTGAATAGCAGTCAGTGTCCTTAAAGCGGGTGTGTTACGCTAACAGTGGATACACTGACCAGTGCCACTAATTAGATCTGGTGTCACAATAGCTTGGATTTAAAAAAAAAATAATCTTTTTTCACTGTTATAGATTGAATAGCGGTCAGTGTCCTTAAAGCGGGTGTGTTACGCTAACAGTGGATACGGTGACCAGTGCCACTAATTAGATCTGGTGTCACAATAGCTTGGATTTAAAAAAACAAAACTCTTTTTTCACTGTTATAGATTGAATAGCGGTTAGTGTCCTTAAAGCGGGTGTGTTACGCTAACAGTGGATACGCTGACCAGTGCCACCAATTAGATCTGGTGACACAAAGCTTGGATTTAAAAAAACAAAACACTTTTTTCACTGTTATAGATTGAATGGCAGTCAGTGTCCTTAAAGCGGGTGTGTTACGCTAACAGTGGATACGCTGACAAGTGCCACTAATTAGATCCTGTGTCACAATAAATAGCTTGATCCTGTGTCACAATAGCTTGGATTTAAAAACAAAAACTTTTTCACTGTTATAGATTGAATAGCAGTCAGTGTCCTTAAAGCGGGTGTGTTACGCTAACAGTGGATACGCTGACCAGTGCCACTAATTAGATCTGGTGTCACAATAGTTTGGATTTAAAAAAAAAAAACTTTTTTCACTGTTATAAATTGAATAGCAGTCAGTGTCCTTAAAGCGGGTGTGTTACGCTAACAGTGGATACGCTGACCAGTGCCACTAATTAGATCTGGTGTCACAATAGTTTGGATTTAAAAAAAAAATAATCTTTTTTCACTGTTATAGATTGAATAGCAGTCAGTGTCCTTAAGCGGGTGTGTTACGCTAACAGTGGATACGCTGACAAGTGCCACCAATTAGATCTGGTGACACAAAGCTTGGATTTAAAAAAACAAAACACTTTTTTCACTGTTATAGATTGAATAGCAGTCAATTATTCAGCGAATTGTATTCGCTAACCGGTAAGATGCATGACCAATTACCACAATTAGATCTAGTGTCACAATAGCTTGAATTTAAAACAAAACACTTTTTTCACTGTTATATATTGAATAGCAGTCAGTGTCCTTAAAGCGGGTGTGTTACGCTAACAGTGGATAACTTGACCAGTGCCACCACTTAGATCTGGTGACACAAAGCGTGGATTTAAAAAAAAAAACACTTTTTTCACTGTTATAGATTGAATAGCAGTCAGTGTCCTTAAAGCGGGTGTGTTACGCTAACAGTGGATACGCTGACCAGTGCCACCAATTAGATCTGGTGACACAAAGCTTTGGATTAAAAAAACAAAACACTTTTTTCACTGTTATAGATTGAAAACAAAAAACTTTTTTTACTGTTATAGATTGAATAGCAGTCAGTGTCCTTAAAGCCGGTGTGTTACGCTAACAGTGGATACGCTGACAAGTGCCACTAATTAGATCCTGTGTCACAATAGTTTGGATTTAAAAAAAAAATAATCTTTTTTCACTGTTATAAATTGAATAGCAGTCAGTGTCCTTAAAGCGGGTGTGTTACGCTAACAGTGGATACGCTGACAAGTGCCACTAATTAGATCTGGTGTCACAATAGTTTGGATTTAAAAAAAAAATAATCTTTTTCACTGTTATAGATTGAATAGCAGTCAGTGTCCTTAAAGCGGGTGTGTTACGCTACCAGTGGATACGGTGACCAGTGCCACCAATTAGATCTGGTGACACAAAGCTTGGATTTAAAAAAACAAAACACTTTTTTTCACTGTTATAGATTGAATAGCAGTCAGTGTCCTTAAAGCGGGTGTGTTACGCTAACAGTGGATACGCTGACCAGTGCCACTAATTAGATCTGGTGTCACAATAGGTTGGATTTAAAAAAATAAAAATCTTTTTTCACTGTTATAGATTGAATAGCAGTCAG
>OW240915.1:316715082-316767966 GCA_933207985.1 Pelobates cultripes
GTCACATTAGCTTGACCGCGCAGTGCCCCAAATTTGCAGTAAGAGGACCGACCAAGCCTCTTCTTCCATCTCCCTGTTACAAAAATCAATGCCGTGTACACGCCCACTGATAGGAGATGCGGAAGGTATTAAACTGATAAAAATAGTACTAAACACACCACTCCTATCTGGTGTCACATTAGCTTGACCGCGCAGTGCCCCAAATTTGCAGTAAGAGGACCGACCAAGCCTCTTCTTCCATCTCCCTGTTACAAAAATCACTGCCCGGTACACGGCCGCTGATAGGAGACGCGGAAGGTATTAAACTGATCAGAACAATACTAAACACACCACTCCTTTTTTGGTGAGGCTTTACAGGACAGAGTGCTTCTCCACGGGACATGTTAACTCACGGGCAGCTGGCTCATCAAGGAACCAGAGCAGCTTTCCATGTACAGGTAAGACACGTGCAGCCGGTAAGGGTTCAGGCTCTTCTTCCTTGAGGATACGCTGCAAGCCTGTTGAACGAGGTGACCTTGCTCGGGTCCCAGGTGTACGGTTCCTAAAATGGCTGCCATATACACGTCCACTGATAGGAGACGCGGAAGGTATTAAACTGATCAGAACAATACTAAACACACCACAAATAAGGTTTCTCTCCTGTATGGCTCCTCAAATGATGCTTAAGATTAGAAGCGGTTGAAAAGCATTCCTCACACTCCGAACAAAAATATATTTTTTTAACATTCTCTCCACTTTGAACGAAATGACGTTTGGGAAGAGATTAACATAATTAAACACAGGCAGTAAAAGTACAGTTTTTAGCCATACACTGTAACTTTAAAACTACACATCCCATCTTCATAATTACATATTTGGAATCAGCACTTAAAACATAAACATAACCAAAAATCAGCCAAATCCATCCAGGGGTTAAAAGTTAGCTGGAGGTCCCTTTATGACCGACCGCAAGCACATTTTCCTGCCCAAAACAGTTCCATAGATTTGGGCTGTGAGGTCGGTCTATTTCAGGCTGAAAAAAAGACTAAGTCCCATCGCCGAATGGGACTTAGTCTCTGCAGCTGAAATAATTTCCCATTTACTGAACCAAGTAGGAAATAGCAAGGCAGGCACAAAGGGTTTGCACCAGGTCTGGGGACACAGGGGACACCGTCTTAAAGGGGCCGTGTCCCCAACAAGTCTGGGGACACGGCCTTAAAGGGTCAGTGTCCCAATCTTCCTGATGTCCCAAAAAAGGTGTTTAAAGGGCCAGCACCAGTCACATAAAGAGTCCATAAGCCCCAATATGCCCACTGACAGTCTTAAAGGCCATACACACCAAATAAAAGTGCATACATTTTCACAATCTCCCAGGGGCCATAGTTATGCGGGAGGAGGCTGGCAAGTAGGCTTCTCCACAACCCAGGGAAGCAGGGCAATTTGCCATTTAAAGGGCCCGTTACAAATAGCAGTTTGTAACAAGGTGTCAATCCATATCTGCCAAGTGACCCGATGTAGGGGGACCAGTCCCTATTCTGCTCTGTGTCAGTGTGTATCAGGGAACCTTAGGACAGGTGTCAATCCATATCTGCCAAGTGACCCGATGTAGGGGGAACAGTCCCCATTCTGCTCTGTGTCAGTGTGTATCAGGGATCCTTAGGACAGGTGTCAATCCATATCTGCCAAGTGACCCTATGTAGGGGACCAGTCTCTATTCTGCTCTGTGTCCGTGTGCATCAGGGGCTCTGAGGACAGGTGTCAATCCATATGTCAAGGTGTCAATATGTCATATGTCAGGTGTCAATCCATATTGATTGTGATTTAAGAATGTTAGGTGATTTCTGCCCTTTATGGATTAAAACCAGACTCTGTATCAACTGTGTAATTTTCCATGGGAGTTTTGCCATGGATCCCCTTCCGGCATGCCACAGTCCAGGTGTTAGTCCCCTTGAAACAACTTTTCCATCCCTATTGTGGCCAGAAAGAGTCCCTGTGTGTTTTAAAATTCGCCTCCCCATTGAAGTCAATGGCGTTTCGGGCGGTTCGCCGGTTCGCGAACATTTGCAGAAGTTCGCGTTCGCCGTTCGCGAACCGAAAATTTCGGGTTCGCGACATCACTACTCAGGACAAGTGTGTCCACGTGGTTCTGTGATAGTTCCATGAGTTCCATACTTTTTACCATGACAATAGTTTTACTGCTGCTACTACTGTTAGTATGCATAATATTAAATTACTTTTACGGGTGTATTTACCACAGTGAGAACTGTCAGGCATTGGAACTGGAAAAACTCCACCAGTCAGCCATGCTTCACGTTCATTTATTTAGATTTCACATTGAATTTATTTCATATTCATGGCAATCCTCACTAGTAATTACCATGTTAATATTTTACCAGTTTACATATATATGGTTTGGTTTCAATATTTGTATTAGCCAACTTAATGGTACTCGTTTTATTGAATAATAAATTATAAAAGTCTGTGTTAACCTTTCCACAACGAAGCCTGCGACTTTGAGTTAGTTCATACTTCATATCACATTGATTTTTGTAAAATCTGTGCCTTATTCACCATCCGATAGATGGCTAAAGCTTAAAGAGAGAACTTAAAGCTTGAATGTTATTTAAATGTGCAGAAGCATTTGAGATAGTACACAGCCCTGGGTTACACCTACTACTTCTACCTCCTAGACCTTCATTGCCCAATCATCATAACGTGGATTTTGCCTTTTGTGCAGACAGATACTACCCACGTTTTTATGGTCTAAGCAACCCCAGTTTGCTCAAATTGATGTGAGTAGCTTTCTTCTTATTTTTATTCACTATTCAATACAGTGGGCACTATTTTGTACATTTTGTGTTTCCACATATTCATGGTGAGGATGATTAGCCCACAGAAATCCTAAAGTGAGAATTATACCACTGAACAACCTCAACTAGGAGCCAGAGCAGACTCCAAATCATGCAAGTGGGCTAGTCACATATTTTATATCTTCTGTTTACAAAATACTATACTATTTTGCTATTCTTTCTTTCTCATTTTAAATACCCAATATTTTAAGGAGCGCCAACAAAAATGCTTACTCCTCTACTGATACCTGAGCAGGGATTATACCACTCAAGTCTTCATAGCAAACCTAGATTTTACCTCTAATGAGTGTAAGTGCATTCTTTTTCTCCCTTGCCTCATATTTGCAAGACATATTACACTGCTGTCCTGTTCTCTTTCTTACATAACCATTGAGAAAATTGCACATGTTGACATCATAAGCTTGTTTATGTACTGAGCTTCCCTGATGGAATCAATGGGAGTTACCCAGATATGGACATTACACTGGCAATCGTTTCCCTTAATATGAATGAAATGTAATTGGGGATATTTTGAGTGTTCAGAAATATATATTTTTATAAGCTCTCCAAAAGATCGAAAGTGCTGTCAGAGAGTCAGTCGGACATGATAAAGCCACTTGCTTCCTGGTTCCCAAAATTAAAATGATTGCATTACACAAATCATTTTTTCTGTTACTTCCCTTTAAGGTTTGTAAACTATAATATAGCATGATCAAATACAATCAAATAGTATGGAAATCAGCTAAATGCAAAGAATGGTCCAAAAAGAATTTCTATACTTCATGATTACTATCTACGGGGCACAGAAATTATTCCTAAATGACAATCATCATATTAACCAGATAAATGAGCAGAATGACTGACTTCTGAATGAATTAACATTGAAAAAAGGATTCTGAGTCATTATCTTTCTAAAAATGATGAGAATATAAAATGCCCAACGTCATCGGTCAACTAGAGATGACATGACCGATTGCAACCGCTGGGTTTAAAGGTTATCACTGGTTTTATAAAAATGAGAACATTTCAGTTGCAGATTGAAATAAGACGTGTAAAAAAAACAAAAAAAAACAATTTCTTGATCCAGCTGTTTCAAACAATTAATTGTTTAGTCAACCCAATACCAGCCTGTAGCCATATGATGTAAACACAGGACAAATCACATATTACGAAAGGCATTTACAAATTAAACACACAAAACAGATGTTTTACTGTGAGATGTCTTGCTCACTCTCTTCAACTTCTTCCAGAAGTGTTTTGCATGGTAATTGTAGAACTTAAAATTTGGGTAAACTAACATAGGTGCCCTACAGACATAGATTTACACAGTTACAAACAAACATACACACACACAAACACAAACACCTACATACATACACAGATACACACTCAGACATTAAAATGTTCACTCTTTAATTATCCACATTTCCTTCACTGTTCATAGATAGATAATGCATTAACAATATAAAAATAATTGCCTGACAGCCATGGTGTGTAGTTGCATTTTGCTCTATAAAGAATTTCTAATATTGTAAGTTAAGAGGGCAATTTATTACTCAAATCTCCTTTTTGAAGCTACAGCAGCTATCACATAACTTCTGGGCATAGCATCCCACAATTAGAATCCTCTTCCCAGCTGAGTGAACTACAGAACACGGAGTCCTGCTGCCTTTCTGCAAAATGTTTGGTGGCATTAGTTACAGAGAAGCGACTTATCTCTCTGCCTCCAGTCTGCCAGAAATAAAGCCTCTGTGGACTGAACCCACTTTCACCACCCTGCCACTTCTATGTCCCACTTCAAGATGGCGGATGCCGTGTACTTACCAAGGCACTACGCTAAGGAGAAGCTCAATTAAATATTTGACGTATTAGGAGAAACTATCCAGCAGAAAGTGTCTCCCCATCCTCAGCCTACAGACTAGTAGCTTACCTCAGTATCTGGTTTCTCATCTGGCAAAGGCCTGTGCTTGATGGGGAGACAGGAAGAGACCCAAGGGCCTATCAAAGTGAACATGCAGACCTGGCTAGTCCAGAAATCTCAAAGGACAAAAGACTGCTTTGCGTCACCCCACTGTGGCTCAGTTGGCCTGGAAATCACTGAGGCTGTTGCCTTCTTGGCACCACTGTGATTCCAGCTGACTCGAGGCAGGGCTGCCAATGAAGTCTCAGCACAATTGAAGCTGAAGGATGGAGCAACAACTGCATACCATGCCATACTCAGGAGTAGGGACCTTCAGGTTTAAGTCTACACTGCGGGGCTGTAATGTACATCTGATGGGTGTAGGATGATCATGAGTGGGGGGCAAGGGATGCCACTACGGTGTGCTGCACCGCTATCTTGGAGGACTTTCCTACAACAATACCTAATCTGCCCACGAAAGAGACCCATTGATTTTTGATTGCTTACTGGATGCTATTATTTCCTATTTTATTCGATTTTTTAAATTTACCTTCACTATGCTCCAATGTCATACCTTAAGTGATCTCAAGTCTTATGTATATATATATTTGGCTTCTATGCTGTTACTGTGAAATTATTACATTATTGGAATTTAACTCTTCTGTGATGTGGGAACCCAAAAAAAAAACAAAAAAAAAAACTTAAGAACAAAAAAAGTGATGTGAATCACTTTTAATGTTTCTGCTACACATGCACATTGAAGTATTTGCAGCATAAAGAACCTCCCAGACGATCAGCAATCATGAGCCTTTCCTTCTGTCTACAGGATTTCATTCATATCCCATAAACACGTGTCCTCCAGGCGTTTATGGTGTATGTAACATAGCCCACAGCAACCGTTTCAACAGTTTAATTCATCAGAAAACATAGGTAACAGCCAAATAAACTGATAACAGCCATACAATGGCAGATTATAGACGGCTCCATTCCAAGTTTTGCAAAAGGGCTGTGTACAACACTTTCCTTAGTTATCAATCTTGAAGTTTGTAAGCACGCAGCCATGTCTCAGGCTCTCTTGGAGGACCAGAGAGGAGAGGCAGCGACTCACATGGTGGGAACCCATAGAGACTGTGCACGCCACACACACATTTGCACAGTGAAAGGAGTAAGAATAGATTCCTTTTTGACACCAGTGGAATAATGAGCAGGATGACAGCTGTGGTGATATTAGTAAATTGCTGCAGTTATAATTAGGTATATGGAAGGTGATGAGGACAGGGGATTTACTGGCACCATAACCATGCAATATCATGGGTTGTTATGGTGCTCGAAATGTTGTTTTAATTATTGATGTTGCAGCTGTTTTGTTCAAATTAAATTTACACATTTTTAAGAGTTCTATGTTTAAACATTAAGTGCATCTGGGATTTTCCAACTCATGATTCACACATATTGTGGATGCCATACCCCAATGAATTATAACTGTGCTATCGTACATAAAAATAATAAATGCGCCTGGAACTGTCTTTCCTGCTTAACTATTGGCTTCACTTCACAGCTTTTCTGGCAAAACAAAGCATTTATTTACACAAAGCTCTATACTAATGTGAATCCGCATCAGTGACAAACAGATGTTCCTAAAATTCCATTTTCTAATTTTCAACTTTGTATAATGCAGGAATCTGCGGCTGAACACATAGCAAACGGAATAGATTCATTATTAGAACTTCTAGATTAACAATTCCTCAGGTCGCAGCTAATCTAATGCACTTTTTTAAAATGCAAAAAAAAAAACATTTACTTGACCTACTTTTACCATAAGCATCAAGATCTTCAGAATAAGTCAGTTACCCACAGCCTCATCCAATAATACTGGTGCGGTGCCAGTATCTTTCTATGTGGATGGCAAGGGTTTGCCAATGGTACCAATCTTTCTGGAAACAGATGGCACAGTGCTAATTTAGTAAGGGTCGGGGACAATGGAAAGAATTAGACAAGCTGCAGGCTACTGTGTTTCTAGTCTTTTTGAATATTAAATATTATATAAGATGTGGAATGCCAGGGGGTATATGACAAAAAGGTAATGGAGGGGTATATAGTATGTAGGAGTTTAGAAAAATACCCCTTGCTGTCTCATTAGAGATTTCTTTGCCAGAAGCAGGAGGAAGCAAGGTGCATTGTTAGTGTAGGACCAGTCTAAGAGGTTTGCCTTGACGTGGCAGGTGGGCTTATCTAACGGCCATTGGAGTTACTAAATAACCTCCATTTATTTAAATATGCATTGGGATTTGGGCTAGTGCTCAGGTAACACTTTTTCTTTGGTTTTTGACTGTATGTATTGGGGCTGATGTGTGCTACGATCATTGCTGCCACCCAGGAGTAGTGGGAGTTTGAACACAGGACTTATTTTTGTGTATTTGTATTCACTCTTGTATCACACAGTCATGTTACAATGCTGCCACCCATCCCATGTTTACCCTATTAAAGGGACACTATAGTCACCAGAACAACTACAGCTTATGTATAATCATTGCGTTCAGGCATTTTCATGCAAACACTGCCTTTTCAGAGAAATGGCAGTGTTTACATTGCCCCTAGGGACACCTCCAATTGACCACTCCTCAGATGGCCACTGGAGATGCTTCCTGGCACAGTGCTGCACAGTAAGCAGCCCTGCCGTTTCCCATGGGAAAGCATTGGATTAGCTAAAAATGTGCAATTCTGATGATGTCACAAAGGGAGTGGGGGCAGCGCCGGTGGACCCATGGAGAGGTGAAAATAAGGTGAGTTTTAACCCATTCTGAGGGGACTAAGTTGGGGCAAGCAAGCAACCTAAATGATGGGTTTTGCACTATAGGGTCAGGAATACAAATCTCCAGGTCTAATATATATATTATGGAGCACTCACCACTAGCCATCGGAGAGTGAAAATGTTGCCCTGGTGAGTAGAATTGTGAATCAATGGAAATGTAGTCCACATCTGGAGTGCCGAAGGTTGTCTACCCCTGCCATATATATGCCCTAAATGCTTTTTTTTTTTTTAGTATTAAATAAGGATAACATTTTTGTGAAATCTTCTTATTGACTGTATTGAAATCTCACTGAAATTCTAACACAGTCAACAGGTATCATAAGACAGAGTAAATATTTCTTTGTCTTCTGGTAAATGCCTAATCTGATAAAACATGACAAAACACAGAGCTACAAAACTAAAGTGCTAGGATTTAAAGAAAGAAGATGGTGGTTTCTGTGTGGGACAGCTTTAGATAAGTATAACTTACTCCTACTGAATTCCAAAGCCACCGCATTCCAAACTGGGATATAACTATCGGGGTTATATCACCTATGTGCTGAGCTAAGAGCTGAGGAGAGGAACAAACTGTCTCTTTAACTCCCCGCCATCTCAATATGGATGTCAAAAGAAAGGAGAGTGACTGAATTTATGATGGTAGCCTTGATGATCGCCTTCATGGTAGCCTCCATAGAAAATGAATAAGAGATCCATTTTGTAAAACAAAGGAATTCACTCAGGGATCTTTGATATTTATAATCATTATCACTACAAATGTATTTTATCATAATGTCAGTATATCCCACAGCTCTGATTATTTATGAAATAACTATGCATCAAGATAAAACACACACAGAGTATAATTGCAAACATAACAACAATCTTGTGTGTGCAAATATTGCACAATTTGAGCATGATGTGCTTGTTAAATGAGGCTAATTTCATTTTTAATTTTAGAGAACAAACAGTAAGTTTTCCATAATTCTGAGAGATCTGAGAAAGTCAGGTTTTTCACCAGTGGCTTAGAATCGGGTGACTGAATGTAGTAAATATTCAGACAGCTTGTCTGAGATTTAACTTTAGCTCCTAATCCTCCTGGGCGAGTGCTTCTCCTGTCTAATTCTTTCCTAAATCTTTTGCATTAAACTGGCTGTTTTTGCTAAACCCTGAATGATATGCTGAGCTGTTTCATGCTTCGAGGGAGTGCTTCAGAATTGTTATTGCATTGGCAAGATTTAATTAGGAGTCCTTTGAGTTGGTTTGCTCATACACCACAATGCACAGCTTGTGAATTAATGTATAATTTTGCCAATGAAAAACATTCCATCAAAAAAGTTGACATACGATTTGGCTCAGAAAACACCATAAAGAATTTTGGGATTTAGGCTCAGATAATATAGAATATCTTCATGCTATTCCTTAGCAGACGTCGAGGCTTTAACCTTTGGTGGATCTTGCCAACTCACACATGGGTGAAGTACTGAGAGAACCAAAGAAATATCTTGTTATATCAGAAGTACCAGCATATGTTCCATGTGATTCAGAAAGACAAAAAGGAAATAGCTTAACAGACACCCCAAATGTAACCAGTCAGATAACACACATTACTAACTAAAATTCAGAATTTAGTATAAAAAAACATGTTAAACTGTGGCATGTATGTTAAGATAGAGAACAAGTAAGGAGTGAAGAGATCAGAGTATAGTAAGAAAGATCATGTGCATCAGCAGTTACGTTACAGACTGTTAGCAGTCAGGAAGCACCTCCAGTGGGTATCTGGTAGACAGCCACTAGAGGCTGCCTATGTGCTTCAATGTAAACATTGCAGTTTATCTGGAACGGCCATGTTGTACATTGCAGCACTAAGTGCAATAGGATCAGTGCACCCAGACCACTTCAATTAAAATATGAGTTTTGATGCTAAGGAGGACATGACTAAGTTGTAGTCCAAAACAAAACAAAAAATATCAGTGTAAATTAGGAAATCCCAAAGCAATATATCGCGCAGTATTATGTGGCATTGATGATAATCAAGAGACGCCACAGCATTAATTTTTGTGTTTGTATGCAGCGCTTCTGTATAAATGTACTAGTTGCCTCTTGCATGGGTGAGTAGGGAGGGAGGGGTGGTGTCAAAATGTACCTTGGTAGCAAAAAATCCTTGCACCTGCACTTTGTACGGTAGGGTACATATAACTAATTATCGTAAAATTCTAATCACCAAAATAAAACATATTTGCGCTCATCACAGCATACAGGCACCACTGAAATGCATGTGAGGAATAATTATATCTTTCCTGACTCGTTTAAAGCATGCTGTTCCACAAATGGTCCTACTACCACGTGACGTAGATGGCATTGATCGATGAAATGCCGAGAGTTCACCGGTAAATTTGAAGCAGCCAGGCAATAAATAGTAAGGAGAGGGAGACAATTGTTACATAACAACCTCTATTACGCTACCTAAGAAAATAAATATGAGAATATTGACCTGGTGAAACATAGTGGGACAATTAGTTATATAAGACACAGAGAGAAGAACTGGTTTGCAACCTCCTGGAGTAAAATAATACATTATGAAATTAGTTTACCTTTTACGTAAAAGACTGCAAAAGTTAAAGAAAAGCAGATCTTTTCCCTGAAGTTGCTGCAAAAGAAGATGTTTATTTTAATTAGCCACTTACAGGAAGAAATGCTTCATTATTCTTGGAAATGTCAAGCAGAGAACATTATTAGCTTATGACAGTATAATGGATGACATGAAAAGTAACCGTACATTTTAAGAATGTCATAGTCTTTTAGATATTTGCATAAGAACAAGTATATGGAGGGAGAAATATCACAACAGATAAGGTATTAAACATGGATTCTTGTTTTTTTTTAAAAGGTAGAAATATGATGATGACATTCTTCAAGCAATCAATGCACAAAAAACAGTTTTTTTTGGTGTAAACAAAATGGAATGTTAATAAAGGAAAATGCTAGCAGGAAGACAGTTTCGTTTTGCAAAAAATATAACATGTAAAATGTTAAGAGCTCGGCAATTTATAACGTCATATAAGTCATAATAACAGATCTTTTAGGCGCCGCTTGTTAAATAAGAAGTAAATGTTTTAATTGCAGCTTTTTTGGTTTAAAAATCCAATTTCTGATGTTGAATGTTTATATTATAGAAATACTAAACTAAAAATCAGCTTTGGGGTGATAATTTCTAGTCTTCAGCACGTGATAAACATTACTTGTTTTAATTCAGTTAAGCCAGTCCTTCTTGGTCCTGGGTCAGGAACAGCCAAAGTTTGTCCATTTGGATGGATGTAGCTAAGTCCGTTATCATTGATAATAAGAGTTTGTTAGAAAAAAGCGTGTGTTTTTAAAAAACAAAAAAAGTGTTGTGTCTGTTACAATTTTTTGCTGCAATTTCCTACTCTAAGCAACTAATTATTTCAATAATTGTTAGAACACCACATAAACTGGCTGATTTGGTTATTGTTTCTAGACATTTCTAACAACTTTTACAACTTTTCTTTTTATTTTTCATTAGAAGACCTGCATAATGTTATTATTTTTCCAATTTACTGACTTTGCCATAGCAACCAACGGAATGTTCAAGTTGATTTCTCTTAAATTATTGCATTAGTTGCTCCAGTTTTAAATGTTGCATCAAAAGAACTTTAATTGAGGTTAATTTATCAATCAATACTAAAGTAGCAGCAAAACATCAAACATTAAAATTGTAGAGGAATGAACCTTGGACTGTCACCCTTATTCCTGCTATGGGCTGTCCGCAGCTTGTCCCCCCTTGTTATTTCCTATGTTTTGTACGCCTAGTCCCGGGTGCCTCTTGTTTTTTCCCCTGTTCGTCTGGCTGTTCGGTAAAATAGCAGCCACCCCATCTAATACCTTATCTTGTTCGACATCCGAACAAGTTTTTGAACGCCAGACCACCCATATGTGGAGTGTGCAGCTCGTTAACCCCAGTAACCCCTGTTCACACCTTCACCCACCGCAATAACCTGAACATTCCAAGTGGTCGGCTGGGTGGCCGCTGTTCGTGTGTGCGAACACGTGGCAGCGTCCATCTTTAGTGGCAAACAGAGACAGCGGTATTTGGACGTCGAGTGCATGCAACTAAAAATGGACACTCAACAGCGCAAACACCGCTGGGACTTCCATCCTCTGTTATGTTCATGGGGATTCCGATGAACAGAGTGGCGTTCGGGGAGAGCAAACTCCCAAACAAGATACACAGCAATAATGTCTGCACGAACAGTTCATGTCTTGTATTTCACCTATTTAATACTTCCAAAAGAGACCGACTGCACAGCTTAATTTCATGGAACCTTTTTGGGCAGCACCTCGTATGTGGTTAGTCTAAACTATACCAGATGGCGTTTCAGCTGCATTCGTGTGATCTGAGCGCTTTTCCGATATATTGGGCGCTCAGACCTAGGCTATCCGGGGATATAGGACTTAAAGGGGTATCTAGTGGGGAACTGCATGTTTTGGGGTGATTAGTATTATACATGTCCTGGACCTGAGAGTTAATGTAATTATGTTGTATATTTTGTCTCAGTCTACTCTCCGGTCCAGTGGGGAATACCCCTGGAATGTGTGTTTGGAAACCCCTTGCATGGGGATTCTCATAAAAGGCAGTGTGTTGCTCCATTAAAATCAGTTATACTCCCAGAACTGAGTGTTGTCCAGTTGCTGAGGAGGTGGTGGGAGATTCTTGGATTACCTTGCTATATTGGGCTGTTCCCTTGGAGTATTCTACTTGTACCTGAGCGCAAATTGGAGTAACCAGCGGGGGAGAGTCCCTGCTAGGACTAGCGCTCTTCTACAAAAATAATAAACAATAAGTATTAACATAATCAGAATGTTGTGATAATGCTCTCGGAATCAGGCAAACCCTTAAGCAAGATTAAAGAAGTAGAGAAATTTTTCACGTGTTAAGTTGCATTCACCTTTTAAGAGAATCATAATAAAATACTGCTTGTAAAAACATTTGGGTGCAAATAATTACTGCTTTACGAAGGCAACTCCCCATCTAAAAGTAAATCAGATTGGTGAGGAAGGAGGGCAAAGCTATGGAGGAACAATGACAGTCTTTTACTGGTAACCACAGTGAGACACCATAATATTTCTTTAAACACATTTTATTGAGAAGTTTGTGAGGTTATAGAAAAGTAACAAAGATAAAATACATATCCGTAAACAATAATCGAGTCTAGCATAATAATGACAGTGAATGACTAAAACAATTGTGTCCCCTGTTATAGAAAAATCCAACACAGCTACAATCCGTGTTCCCCTTCTTTTTTCTTTTTGAAACCACCCTCTTTTCTTTTTTCATATCTCTTTTCATTCACAATGTTGTTTGTTATTTGTATATTTGCAAATGAAAAAAGGTAACTTAAAAAAGGAGAGTATGAACAGCGTACACGGTATATCCTGAGAGATATAGATAAAAATAAATAAAGGTGTAGGAAAGAAATACATTAAAAAGCCATAATCAAGAGAATATTAATTATGAATAATAGTGTTAGAATGTATTTATTTATTTATTTTTTTATTTATAAAATATTTTACCAGAAAAGATACATTGAGATTTCTCTTGTTTTCAAGTATGTCCTGGGTTCACAAAACAATGAAAAAAGTAAGGCTACATTGAGAGATTACGAGATAAGATAATAATTTGTATGAAAGTGTGGTACAAAACAGAGCAATATTAGAGAATGAAGAACATTGGAAGTAGCAGAGGTAAGGATCTAGGGGCAGAATAAAAGCAAAATTCTTTGCACTGTCGGATGGAATAAAGGAGAAATAATGGAGTGATAAGTATTGAGCAGTCAGTGTAGTCAGGATGAAACAAGCACAATAAGAGACTGATATGAGTGTAAGGCATTCAACAGACTCACACACTTGGGATTGAGTCAATAGAATAGAAACGGTATACAGAAACTATATATGAACAATATGGTAGCACACTTAATTAAATGTGATAACTTTACAATGTCAAGACCAGTTTGGTTAGATATCGAAAAATCGGATCTCTGTAATATTGAACCTTTATTTCTCTGGTGGTGTGACAGTGAATTTGTAAAAAATATAAGATCTAGAAACCCGATGAATAACACAATGATCTATATTGTAAAATACCTAAAAAAAAATATGGAACTAAATATATATCAAGAAATGCCCCATTAATATGTCTAAATTATTATATAAAAAATATAAATTTCCAAGAATGGGAAAACTGTGGAACTGTAAAAATTGCGGAACTTTTAAATGATAACAAAATATTGCCATTTGCAATGTTACAGTTCAATTATAACCTCCCTTCGAAGGAAATATTTAATTACTTAAGAATAAAATCCTTTATTATGGGAAATGTTTTTTCGGAAACTTCTCCATTTGACCAGTTTGTAGCATTCCACTATAAAAAAAAAATTGCATCTAGATTTTATCAATTTACAAGATGCCAAAGGCAAATAGTTAAAGCATTGGCAATGAATAATTGGGAGCAGGAACTCCAATTTTCATCTTCGGTTGAAGATTGGATTTTGGCCCCACAATCAGTAAAAAGATATATACATGGGGTGAATATACAGGAAGTGTATTTTAAATTGGTGTATCGTTGGTATCTGGTGCCTACTCGACTCCATAGATTTCAACCCACACTTCTACCGGATTGTTGGAGATGTGGTAGGGAGTTAGGTTCTTTCTCCCACATCTGGTGGGACTGTGAGGAGTTGAAATCTATGAAAACAACTCTATCGGATTTGGTGGACTCCATTTTGAAGGTTCAAACTGTTATCACGGCTCAAATGTTCCTGTTCCATCTAGATTTGCCAATAGTTAACATAAAACAAAAAATCCTTAAGATTCACTCCTTTATGGCAATAAAAATAGTTATGGCCAGAAATTGGAGAAACATGGGTTCGTTAAACTGGCATGACATATGTATACAAATAGATTATCAACGCAGGATGGAAGCTGGGGTAGCCTCAAATAAGTTATCCAGAGAGAAATATGATGAAACTTGGGCCCCTTGGGTTAGATATCTTAGCCGTAAAAACACAACCCCCCTCCTATAGATAGCCGCTCTTAGGTAGCACAAATGTGAATTGCTAGTAAGATAGAGGAAATGTATGTTATTTTCTCTTTTTTTTTGGCTTGAATGTTGACAACGCAGATATTGTTCAAGGGTATGAATTATGGTTTATATTAAACTTATGTGTAATTATAAAATCTATTGTAAAGTAATATATTGCACCATATTGTAAAATCTATTTATGAAATTGCATTTGGATGGAATTTTCTTTTAAAAATGAAAAATAAAAATTTATAAATTAAAAATAAAAAAAAGAATAGAAACGGTATCCATTGGTGCTAAATGTAATTGTGTACATTTAGATTGTGTGTGAATTTCCTCCATATTGCAAATTAACTTAATCTTCTTCAGCAACATTTGATATTTTGTTGGAAAGCTTTTCCCTAACTAAACAAAACCTTGCCATGTCTATTGTTGGTATTTGATTAAAAATCATCATTTTGGAACTAACTCTGGTGTGGAGGCAGTACCTCATTTCTTATTGCCCAGTCTGAACTGAATAGTAAGAAGCAGCCTATATAAAAAGCCTTTCTAGGCAGTGGCGTCTCTAGGGGGGGCCAGAGGGGGCCATGGCCCCCCCTACATCATGCTGTGCCCCCCCTTGAACCTCCCCAAATGCTGGCCATGTGTTTCAATTATATTACCTCGGGATGTAACAGCCTGTTACAGCCCGAGGGAATGCAGTGCTGGGGGCTGTCTGTGGCCGGAGGGAGCACTGACAGGCTCCCCAGCACAGGCCCCGCCCCCAAACGAAGCCCCACCTCCCGCGCATAAGCCCCGCCCCCACCGTAAAGCAGCAGCCCATGCTGCTGCAGAAGATGGCTGCCTGACCCCCAGCAACAGCTTCCAGTGACAGGTAGGCTTACTGTGTGTGTTTGTGTGTGTGAATGGACATAGCAGTCTGTGTGTGTGTGTGTGTGTATGGACTCACACACTCTACACACATTGCCCCCCCATACACACACACTGCCCCCCATACACACACATTGCCCCCCATACACACACACTGCCCCCATACACACACATTGCCCCCCATACACACACACACTGCCCCTATACACAATATTATTGCCTCTCATACACAATATCATCTCCCCATACACATATTGCCCTTCTCATACACAATATATTAAAACTTCATACAATAATATATATTACCAGCCCCCATACACACACACTGTTTCATAATAATAATATTGCCTTCATACACACACACTGCCCCATACACTGCCGCCCCATACACACACATTGCCCACACTCACACATACACTGCAATACTCACACACACACACTGCAACTGTTACACACACATATTGTCCCACACATACACTGCCGCCCTCACTCACACACTACAACCTTCAAACACACACACTGTCCCCCTCACACACACACACACACACACACACACACACACACACTGCACCCCTTACACATTGCACCACTCACACACACTACTGCTCCTATGCCCTACTACAGCCCCATTTCCCAGCAGACCTCAGGTAAGTTGTCAAACTGTTCTTAAACGGTTTGACTACTTACTCTGGGAGGGGGTCCCAGCACTATTGACACCATAACCACTACACTGAGCTGTAGTGGTTATTGTGTCTGGATTATTTCTTTAAATAATCTACAAGTGCCCCTCCCGAGATCAGGCTCTGGATTCCCCACTGCTCAGCAGTCTGTGTGTGTGTGTGTGTATGGACTCAGCAGTCTGTGTGTGTGTGTGTGTGTGTGTATTTACTCAACAGTCTGTGAGTGTGTATGGACTCAGCAGTCTGTGTGTGTGTGTGTATTTACTCAGCAGTCTGTGAGTGTGTATGGACTCGGCAGTCTGTGTGTGTGTGTATGGACATAGCAGTCTGTGTGTGTGTGTGTATGTGTGTATGGACATAGCAGTCTGTGTGTGTGTGTGTGTGTATGTGTATGGACTCAGCAGTCTGTGTGTGTGTGTATTTACTCAGCAGTCTGTGTATGGACTCAGCAGTCTGTGTGTGTGTGTATGGACTCAGCAGTGTGTGTGTGTGTGTATGGACTCAAACAAATGTGTGTGTGTACACCCAGCAGCCTGTGTGTGTGTGTGTAGCGGACTCAGCAATCTGTGTGTGTGTATGGACTCAGCAGTCTGTGTGTGTGTGTATGGACTCAGCAGTCTGTGTGTGTGTGTATGACTCAGCAGTATATGTGTGTGTGCATGGACCCAGCAGTCTGTGTGTGTGTGTGTGTGTGTACAATCAGCAAACCGTGTGTGTGTATGGACTCAGCAGTCTGTGTGTGTGTACGCACCGGCGCATGTGCGCACGACTCAGCAGAGCCCGTGTATGGACCTCAGCAGAGTCTGTGTGTGTGTATGGACTCCAGCAGAGTCTGTGTGTGTGTATGGACTCAGCAGAGTCTGTGTGTGTGTATGGACTCAGCAGAGTGTGTGTGTTTGTGTATGGACTCTGCAGAGTGTGTGTGTGTGTGTATGGACTCTGCAGAGTGTGTGTGTGTGTATGGACTCAGCAGTCTGGGTGTGTATGGACCCAGCAGAGTCTGTGTGTGTGTATGGACTCAGCAGTCTGTGTGTGTGTGTGTGTATGGACTCAGCAGTGTGTGTGTGTGTGTGTGTGTGTGTGTATGGACTCAGCAGTCTGTTTGTGTGTGTATGGACTCAGCAGTCTGTGTGTGTGTGTCTAGACTCAGCAGTCTGTGTGTGTATGGACTCAGCAGTCTATGTGTGTATGGACTCAGCAGTCTGTGTGTGTGTGTATGGACTCAGCAGTCTGTGTGTGTGTATGGACTCACCAGTCTGTATGTGTGTGTGTATGGACTCAGCAGTCTGTGTGTGTGTGTGTGTGTGTGGACTCAGCAGTCTGTGTGTGTGTGTGTGTGTGTGTGGACTCCACAGTCTATCAATAATTAAAATTCCTGTGAGTTGTTGTGTAGGAAGGGCCCCAGTGCATTGCTTTGCCCAGGGGCCCTTAACTCTGTTAAAATGGTACTGCTTGTGTGTGTCAGCGAGCTTCTATTTAGTGAGCATGTGTGTGTCAGTGAGCTTGTCTTTAGTGAGCTTGTGTGTGTCCCTGAACTTCTTTGCAGTGAGCCTTCTGTTTATACAAGTGAGTTTGTCTGTAGTAAGCTTGTGTGTGAGTCAGAGAGTTTTATCTGTCAGTAAGCCTATTTGCGCATGTCAGTGAGCTTGTGTGCTTACTGTAATAAATATATATATATATATATAATATATATATATATATATATATATTGACTTGTAGGAATGGCATACATTTTTTTTCCAGGGCTGCTTTGGATTCCTGGGATTCCCAGTTTGGCTCTGCCAGCGAGTGCACTTTACCGCTGAATCATCTGTGTGAGCTGCCTCACACTTTAGCCCTGTTACACACGTCTGGGAGCTGCTGTTGACAGGTACTAGTAGACTAGAGATTGGGATATGGGGTATATGCTCAGCTATCTGTATAATACAGATCTGTGTGTATATAATATCCCGGGATAGTCAGTGCTTCCTGTATAGTGCTGCACTCTGTATAATACAGGCCTGCGCCTGTATAATATCCCGGGACAGTCAGTGCTCCCTGTATAGTGCTGCTCTCTGTCTTGGGATATTATACACAAACAGACCTGTATTATACAGAGAGCAGCACTATACAGGGAGCACTGAGTGTCCCAATTTATTATACACACAACCCTGTATTATACAGAGAGCACTGACTGTCTGGGGATATTATACCCAGAGAGTAATTGATAGCTGTGCTGCAAAATGTCCTTGGAATTTTTTTTTCAAATGTTGGCAACTATGGCACTGTATCAGGGGTAATGTGTTTGTTTTTTTAATAATCCCTGGTGGAAAATAATGAATCCTCCACCAGGGATTATTAAAAAAACAAAACAGATTGTGTCGGGGGCGGGGCTTAACATGCGACAGGGGTGGGGTCAAACTGCGGCGAGGGCGGGGTTAAACGTGCCCCCCTACTTTTGTCCCTGGCCCTCCATGTGCCCCCCCTAAAAATGAATCCTAGAGACGCCACTGTTTCTAGGTGAGTATTCTTCTGTACCCACATGTGAGGTCACCTTAGCGCACACATTCTCTCTTTGCGTCTTTCCCCAAATTACCTTTTGATTTGTGCAATTTTCAGCCACATATTTTATAGTTCTATAAATACGCAGAGATGAAAATATTTATTTTATTACTAAATGTATTTTAATATTTTGAACTGAAAGGAACACTGTAGGCAACCAGATCACTTCAGCTCATTGAAGTGGTCTGGGTGCAGTGTCCTTTTTGCACTTGTTAAACAATGCTGTTCCAGAGAAACTGCAATATTTACATTGCAACTAGTGATGTACCGAACGGTTCGCTGGCGAACGGTTCCTGGTGAACATAGCATGTTCGCGTTCGCCACGGCGGGCGAACATATGCGCGGTTCGATCCGCCCCCTATTCATCATCATTGAGTAAACTTTGACCCTGTACCTCACAGTCAGCAGACACATTCCAGCCAATTAGCAGCACACCCTTCCTAGCAGACCCTCCCACCTCCTGGAAGGCATCCATTTTACATTCATTCTCAAGCTGCATGCTTAGTAAGAGGAGGGAAAGTGTAGCTGCTGTTCATTAGATAGGGAAAAGCATAGCTAGGTTAGGGTTAGGGTATGCTTTTTTTTATTTTATTTTTCTATGTAATGTAATTGCACTTAGTTGTCTGCCACTGCTGCCAGCTTCTGTGTCAGGCTCACAGTGGATACTGTGCCCATTTCCCCAGTCAGTGCCACCACTTATACCTGGTGTCACAATAGCTTGCTTTTAAAACAAAAATGTTTTTTCACTGTTATAGATTGAATAGCAGTCAGTGTCCTTAAAGCGGGTGTGTTACGCTAACAGTGGATACGCTGACAAGTGCCACTAATTAGATCCTGTGTCACAATAGCTTGGATTTAAAAACAAAAAACTTTTTTAACTGTTATAGATTGAATAGCAGTCAGTGTCCTTAAAGCGGGTGTGTTACGCTAACAGTGGATACGGTGACCAGTGCCACCACTCACTGTTGTCATAATAGCTTGCATTTAAAAACAAAAAACTTTTTTCACTGTTATAGATTGAATAGCAGTCAGTGTCCTTAAAGCGGGTGTGTTACGCTAACAGTGGATACGGTGCCCAGTGCCACCACTCACTGGTGTTATAATAGCTTGCATTTAAAACAAAAAACTTTTTTCACTTTTATAGATTGAATAGCAGTCAGTGTCCTTAAAGCGGGTGTGTTACGCTAACAGTGGATACGGTGACCAGTGCCACCACTCACTGGTTGACTTGCGTGACTTATCCGCCACCAACTAGGGTTCAAGCCACCATGTTTTAAGGCACTTTGTGCCTGTGAAACAAACATCAATTATAGATTGAATACCAGTTAGTTGTCTTCAAGCAGGTGTGTCAGCCCTATAGATTGAATAGCAGTTAGTTATCTTCAAGCAGGTGTGTCAGCCCTACAGCGTGTACTCTGCCAGTTTACAGTGCCACTCATATCTGGTGTCATAATAGCTTGCATTTAAAAAAAAAAACTTTTTTCACTGTTATAGATTGAATAGCAGTTAGTTGTCTGCAAACGTCAGAAAGTCACCCCCTTGCCCGGCGTCTGACACCTGGCTTGTCTGAACTATTAGCCCGCCAGCTTTTACCATACAATCTGGTGGAGTTTGAGGCGTTCAAAAAATTTGTAGCTATTGGGACACCGCAGTGGAAGGTACCCTCGCCAAAATTTATTTGCGCAAAAGGCAATCCCCAACCTGTACTCGACTGTGCAAAAGGAAGTAATGGCATGTCTGGCACACAGTGTTGGGGCAAGGGTCCATCTGACCACTGATACCTGGTCTGCAAAGCAGTGTGTACTTTATAAATGGCTCCACCTGCCAATTCAGACAGCAACACAGTTCCAGTTAGGAGGACGACTCAAAGCATCTTCTTCCATCTGCCTGTTACAGAAATTACTGCCGCGGTATTACGTCCACTGGATAGGAGACGCTGGAAGGTATTAAAACTGATAAAAATAGTACTAAACACACTACCCTATCTGGTGTCACATTAGCTTGACCGCTAAGCAGTGCCCCCAAATTTGAAGTAAGAGGACCGACCAAGCATCTTCTTCCATCTCCCTGTTACAGAAATTACTGCCGTGTACACGTCCACTGATAGGAGACGCGGAAGGTATTAAACTGATAAAAATAGTACTAAACACACCACCCCTATCTGGTGTCACATTAGCTTGACTGCGCAGTGCCCCCAAATTTGCAGTAAGAGGACCGACCAAGCCTCTTCTTCCATCTCCCTGTTACAAAAATCAATGCCGTGTACACGTCCACTGATAGGAGACGCGGAAGGTATTAAACTGATAAAAAATAGTACTAAACACACCACTACTATCTGGTGTCACATTAGCTTGACCGCGCAGTGCCCCAAATTTGCAGTAAGAGGACCGACCAAGCCTCTTCTTCCATCTCCCTGTTACAAAAATCAATGCCGTGTACACGCCCACTGATAGGAGACGCAGAAGGTATTAAACTGATAAAAATAGTACTAAACACACCACTCCTATCTGGTGTCACATTAGCTTGACCGCGCAGTGCCCCAAATTTGCAGTAAGAGGACCGACCAAGCATCTTCTTCCATCTCCCTGTTACAGAAATCAATGCCGTGTACACGTCCACTGATAGGAGACGCGGAAGGTATTAAATTGATAAAAATGGTACTAAACACACCACTCCTATCTGGTGTCACATTAGCTTGACCGTGCAGTGCCCCAAATTTGCAGTAAGAGGACCAACCAAGCATCTTCTTCCATCTCCCTGTTACAGAAATCACTGCAGTACACCACTGATAGGAGACGCGGAAGGTATTAAACTGATAAAAAATAGTACTAAACACACCACTCCTATCTGGTGTCACATTAGCTTGACCGCGGAGTGCCCCAAATTTGCAGTAAGAGGACCGACCAAGCCTCTTCTTCCATCTCCCTGTTACAAAAATCAATGCCGTGTACACGTCCACTGATAGGAAACGCGGAAGGTATTAAACCGGATCAGTAACAATTAAACACACTACCCTTTTTTTGGTGAGGCTTACAGGACAGAGTGCTTCCTCCACGGACATGTTAACTCACGGGCAGCTGGCTCATCAAGGAACCAGAGCAGCTTTCCCCATGTACAGGTAAGACAATGCCGTAAGGGTTCAGGCTTCTTCCTGAGGATACGCCAGTAAGCCTGTTGAACGAGGTGACCTTTGCTCGGGTCCCAGGTGTACGTTCCTAAATGACAAGCATATACACGCCCACTGATAGGAGACGCGGAAGGTAATAAACTGATCAGAACAATACTAAACACACCACTAATAAGGTTTCTCTCCTGTATGGCTCCTCAAATGATGCTTAAGATTAGAAGCGGCTGAAAAGCATTTCTCACACTCAGAACAAAAATATATTTTTTTAACATTCTCTCCACTTTGAACGAAATGACGTTTGGGAAGAGATTAACATAATTAAACACAGGCAGTAAAAATACAGTTTTTAGCCATACCCTGTAACTTTAAAACTACACATCCCATCTTCATAATTACATATTTGGAATCAGCACACTTAAAACATAAACATAACCAAAAATCAGCCAAATCCATCCAGGGGTTAAAAAGTTAGCTGGAGGTCCCTTTATGACCGACTGCAAGCACATTTTCCTGCCCAAAACAGTTCCATAGATTTGGGCTGTGAGGTCGGTTCTATTTCAGGCTGAAAAAACGACTAAGTCCCATCGCGAATGGGACTTAGTCTCTGCAGCTGAAATAAGGCTGAAAAAAACGGCTGAAAAAAAAGACTAAGTCCCATCGCCGAATGGGACTTAGTCTCTGCAGCTGTAAAACCAGTAGGGGAGAAGGTAGAGCTCAGCGGTGTTCGCGGAAATGTGTAGCCGATTTTAGTTCCATGAATTTGGCTACACATACCACTGACCTCGAATGATCAAAGATGGTCCGCCACGTGTTCGGCAAACGAACAAAGACCTCCCAGCATTGTCAATTAAGCTGCGGTTAACCGCAGCTTCTGGGAGGTAAATTGCCTGCACACTTCCACTTCTGGGTGGTCTGCCTGTGTGGTACTTGGTTCAGTAAGCCCCATTTACTGAACCAAGTGGGAAATAGCCAGGCAGGCACAAAGGGTTTGCACCAGGTCTGGGGACACAGGGGACACCGTCTTAAAGGGGCAGTGTCCCCAACAAGTCTGGGGACACGGCCTTAAAGGGGCAGTGTCCCAATCTTCCTGATGTCCCAAAAAAGGTGTTTAAAGGGCCAGCACCAGTCACATAAAGAGTCCATAAGCCCCAATATGCCCACCGACAGTCTTAAAGGGCCATACACACCAAATAAAAGTGCATACATTTTCACAATCTCCCAGGGGCCATAGTCATGCGGGAGGAGGCTGGCAAAGAGGCTTCTCCACAACCCAGGGAAACAGGGCAATTTGCCATTTAAAGGGCCCGTTACAAATAGCAGTTTGTAACAAGGTGTCAATCCATATCTGCCAAGTGACCCGATGTAGGGGGAACAGTCCCTATTCTGCTCTGTGTCAGTGTGTATCAGGGATCCTTAGGACAGGTGTCAATCCATATCTGCCAAGTGACCCTATGTAGGGGTAACAGTCTCTATTCTGCTTTGTGTCAGTGTGTATCATGGTCTCTGAGGACAGGTGTCAATCCATATCTGCCAAGTGACCCTATGTAGGGGGAACAGTCTCTATTCTGCTCTGTGTCAGTGTGTATCAGGGACCCTTAGGACAGGTGTCAATCCATATCTGCCAAGTGTAGGGGGGAACAGTCCCTATTCTGCTCTGTGTGAGGAGGAGGAATGGGAAAGGAGTAGCTCGGCATCCAACCTTGTGAAAATGGGGTCTTTCATGCTGTCATGCGTGTTTAGGGACGCTCGTATAAAAAGGCTGAAGGAGAACGACCTGTGCTGGGTGTCCACGCTACTAGACCCCCGCTATAAGCAGACAGTGGTGAAAATGTGACCAAATTACAAGTCGGAAAGGATGCAGCATTTGCAAAATAAATTAAAAAGTATGCTTTACACAGCGTATAAGGGTGATGTCACAGCACAACGGGAATCTAACAGGGGAAGAGGTGAAAGTCATCCTCCTCCTCCCACGACCACGCCATATCTGCCAAGTGACCCGACCACGCCATATCTGCCAAGTGACCCTATGTAGGGGTAACAGTCCCTATTCTGCTCTGTGTCAGTGTGTATCAGGGGCTCTGAGGACAGGTGTCAATCCATATCTGCCAAGTGACCCTATGTAGGGGTAACAGTCCCTATTCTGCTCTGTGTCAGTGTGTATCAGGGGCTCTGAGGACAGGTGTCAATCCATATCTGCTAAGTGACCCTATGTAGGAGGAACAGTCCCTATTCTGCTCTGTGTCAGTGTGTATCAGGGATCCTTAGGACAGGTGTCAATCCATATCTGCCAAGTGACCCTATGTAGGGGGAACAGTCTCTATTCTGCTCTGTGTCAGTGTGTATCAGGGGCTCTGAGGACAGGTGTCAATCCATATCTGCCAAGTGACCCTATGTAGGAGGAACAGTCTTTATTCTGCTCTGTGTCAGTGTGTATCAGGGGCTCTGAGGACAGGTGTCAATCCATATCCGCCAAGTGACCCTATGTAGGAGGAACAGTCTCTATTCTGCTCTGTGTCAGTGTGTATCATGATCTCTGAGGACAGGTGTCAATCCATATCTGCCAAGTGACCCTATGTAGGAGGAACAGTCTCTATTCTGCTCTGTGTCAGTGTGTATCATGGTCTCTGAGGACAGGTGTCAATCCATATCTGCCAAGTGACCCGATGTAGGAGGAACAGTCCCTATTCTGCTCTGTGTCAGTGTGCATCAGGGGCTCTGAGGACAGTTGTCAATCCATATGTCAAGGTGTCAATATGTCATATGTCAGGTGTCAATCCATATTCAGTGTGACTTAGGAATGTTAGGTGATTTCTGCCCTTTATGGATTAAAACCAGGCTCTGCATCAACTGTGTAATTTTCCATGGGAGTTTTGCCATGGATCCCCCTCCGGCATGCCACAGTCCAGGTGTTAGTCCCCTTGAAACAACTTTTCCATCCCTATTGTGGCCAGAAAGAGTCCCTGTGTGTTTTAAAATTCGCCTGCCCATTGAAGTCTATGGCGGTTCGCCGGTTCGCGAACATTTGCGGAAGTTCGCGTTCCCCGTTCGCGAACCGAAAATTTCGTGTTCGCGACATCACTAATTGCAACTCTAAGTCTGTCCACAGTGGCTGTCTACCAGATAGCCACTAGCGGGCTTCCTGCATTAAAACAGACCTTTGGTCCGGTATCTGATGCTGGACGACCTCAGGCTCTGCATGAGGACACCCAGTGTCAGATTTTTCGCCATAGGAAAGCATTGATTCAGTGCTTTCCTATTGGGAAGAACTAATGCATGCGCGGGCCGTCAGAGGGGGTGGAGCATTGGCACATTGCCGAGGGACATCGGCGCTGGAAAATGGTAAGTAAATAAAGGGTTATTAACCCTTTGTTTTCCCAGGCGGGGAGGAGGGGTGCGAGGGAGGAGAGAAGCAGAGTGAGCTATAGTGCCAGTAATACAGCTTTGTATTCCTGGAACTATAGTATCCCTTTAAATTGACATTATTTCTTAACGAAAAGTAATAGTGTATCCTACTGTGACATCCAGCTCCACTAATCAAGATCATTGTTCTCAAAGCAACACTTTTCTACCCAAAATCATTACTAAAGATGGCTACATTCACAGCTGTTATCAACATGAAAGAATCCTGTTTTTCCTTTTCTGGTTCAACTACACGTCAATTAGTTTAGTGGTATATACACTAATATCTTTATTTATTGGTCACAATAGTCCATCTGTTAGAGTGAAAATTAAATTAGAATGATCCTGTTAATGGAGAATACATTAATCTTTCTGAATGTTAACCTTCCCCACAAGATAAAAATGTCATGTTTACAATTTTGCAAGGCGAGAGAAGCACTGAAACATGACAGAAGGTAGAACTCTTCACTAATGTACCTGTAATAAATAGAATTACATTGAATAGCTTCTTCACAACGTATGCCACCATCTGCTAGATATACATTTTGGAAAATATAGAACATATGTTGGAAATAAGGCATCATCTGCCCTCTCTGCTGCCCAGTGACCTTTTTCCACATGCAGATCCGTTTTACAGATTATATAAGAGCAATGAGTTTAACTTGAGCATCAACCATAATAAAATATGTATGGTAAAAAGTAACACGTTAAACAGATATATAAACTGAAAACAAAATTTCCTAAAATATTAAGTCCTTTACCACTTAATTTGTTTCATTGTCAATGTGTAAGTTTAACATTTATTTGAAACATAAGATGTTGAGCTAGAACAAAATTATGGGTCTCTCATTTTAGCATATGCAGTAAGTGTGGAATTAAGCATGAAGTTAAAGGGACACTAGTCACCAGAACAACTACAATTTAATGTAGTTTTTCTGGTACATATAAGCAGTCCTTTCAGGCATTTTCATGCAAGCACTGCCTTTTCAGAGAAAAGACAGTGTTTACATTTCCCCCTAGGGACACCTCCAAGTGGCCACTCCTCAGATGGCAACTGGAGGTGCTTCCTGGGGCAGTGATGCACATGCTCTGCATGGAGACAGGGAATTTTCCTCATAGAGATACATTTGATTCAATGCATCCCTAAGAGGAGGTGCTGATTGCCCAAAACAGTTTTCAGCCCCGCCTCTTTGTTGATTTCCCTATGGGAAAGCCTTGGATTTGCTAAAAATTGGAAATTGTGATGATGTCATGAGGAGGTGGATCGGGGCCGGGGGGCACAGCTCTGGAAATTAGGTGAGTTTTAACATTTTTAACATTTTCTAAGGTAGCTAATAGAGTTGAGCGAACCCCAGGGGTGGGGGCCAGGGTGGACGTCAGTAGGTCCCCCCCCCAATTCTTATTTATGGCCCCCACCAACCACTCAGGGGTGGAGGCCGGGGGGAGGACATTAGGTCCCCCCCATTTTATTTATGGCCCCCACCCACCAATCAGGGGTGGGGCCGGGGGGAGGACATTGGGTCCCCCCTCAATGTTATTTAGGGCCCCCACCCACCGAGCAGGGGTGGGGGCCGGGGGAGAGGACAGTAAGTCCACCCTCCACATTCTTATTTAAGGCCCCCACCCGTTGCACAGGGGTGGGGGCAATAGGTTTTTTTTTTATTTATTTTTTACAATGAGCAGCCACTGGCTGCACACTGTTTACTAGACACGCCCCTACCCCCGAGTAGGGGCATAATTTACTAATACTAAGTAATCTTTACTTAGTATTAGTAAATGTGGCTGAAAGACCAATTTAGGCTTTTGGTAGATAGCTCCCTAATACCGTGGGAATTAGGGAGTTATCTACTAAGCGGTTGATTATTTTATGTTATTTTTAAGTGATTTCCCTATCCACATTTGTTTGCAGGGCACTCGTCCTACTCTTACCCCCATTTTACTTCCTTTTGCAGCCCTCTAGCCCTTTCCAGGAGGTTTTTAAAGCCATTTTTGTGCCCAAAAGTTCTGGTCCCCATTGACTTCAATAGGGTTCAGGGTCAAGTTCGAGCCCAAACCCGGACTTTTTTTTTCAATGTTCGGACGAACATCCAGCTGTACGCTCAACTCTAGTAGCTAAGACTGAGCAAGCCACCTAAATTGTGGATTAAACACTATATGGTCAAGAATACATGTTTGTGTTCCTGACCCTATAGTTTTCCTTTAACATGGACTAATACCCTACTTATTGGTATTCAAAAAGAGTCTGCTGGACCTTTTGGGGAATTCAAACTCCACAAATGGCAACACAATATTAGCATTGTGACACACATGTGAACCGGAAGCATCAGCATTATACTAAGCACACTGTAGCAGCCCGACAACGTGTTATGACATATATAAACCAATCCCTCACTGCCTCCCATATATATATATTTGCTAGAATCACAACAAAGCAAGAGGCAATATCTTTTATAATCCTTTTTCACATTGCAAAAGAAACTGAGAAAGGCACCAACAGACAAACAAAACTGAAGCCTGGCAAGGGATATTAGTGGAGGTTTATAAAAAAAATGTGCACTGCACATTCCGAAGAAATAGCCTTCCATATGCTAACAAGTCCTCTTTTTCCTCAATCACTAATTTATCTACCTCTTTCCAGCCTCTTTCTCCTAATTAAAAACCTACCCCAGCTTTATTAGGTATTGACTCATCAGAAGCTTCACTTTGTGAAGTACCATGGACATCGAGAGCACATATCCTAAAGAAGGTGTGAGCAAAATATAAATAGTGCTATATCCCAGAAACTGCACTGTTTGTTTGCTTTTACTAAGCAACAGAAACAGCATCACTCCCCCCCCCCCCACACACCTTAAACCGCACCATTAACACAACACAATTTTGGTGCAAAGATTGCCCCTTTAAGCTGTTCATGTTCTGCTAAGGACTGGATACTGCATGACTTGTATTTTACCATATGCAGAAGACACATAGAACTGCTGTAGATGGCCCAGAAAATGTTGCCACCTCACCAGTAAGTGTCATTGGGCACAACACCCAAAGATATATACCAATCTTAAATCCTCATAGAATGTATGTTTGCTACTTATTCACCTCTACATATCCCATTTCTATAATTTTAAAGCACAGTGTTGCTATATATAATAATAATAATATGTATAATAATAATGTATCTTTTTTTTTTTTATTCTAAACCTCAGCATGACATGTTGAATGGTTGGCAATAGTCTACATCCTATTTTCTATGATTGTTGGATGCGTAGACTGTCTTTGTTATATATTTGTGGACTGGGGAAACATTGAATTCAGCCCCAAATACAATGCAGGTAAGTTAATAACCTCATGCTGAAACTCAGATTACTATATTTTAACTGGTAATTGTGCCAAGCTGTTGTAATCATTATAATTGAGACCCTGAGTTTGAAAAGAAGAAGCCATCACAAGAAGATTATTTTAATGTTGTTGTGGATGAAATAATTGCATTCTCAACATGTTTCACTCTGTCGGAGCATCATAATTAATATGACAGATTTTTACACTTGTTTTGCAATATGAATGGTCAGCAAAACAGGTATTCAAAGAGGAACAAGCAACGTCCTTTCACAAGACTTTATTTTTTGCATATTAATCAGATAACTTTACAATTCCCTTGAAATACAAAAAAATATATATATTTTATACCTTGCATGGCATTGTATTGTGTTAAAGTCTGCACATAATTGTATGATATCATTATCACATTGACAAATATAAAAAGCAATATTTCTGTTGGGAACCCTTGAATATACTATGGACAAGCTGTTTAGCGATGGAGGACCATAAGATATTTTAATGCATAAAATGGATTACAAATTCCTTCCATCAAATCAGATTGGCATGACTCGGGCAATAAACTGCTGTCCTGCCATGGATACAATGCTATAACATTCTGCCACATTTTACGGTAACTTTCATGTCTGTAGGAGACAATCGCAAGCTCCTTTATCTTTTGCCTCGGTTTTCCTATGAAGTCTGATTGAAGCTGTCAGTAAGAGTACAGTACGCATCCTCAAGTTATACACAAGGAACAACTTACCTATCACAAATGTGTTTCAAAATGTCAACCATAATTGAAAAAATAAATAAAAATAAACTATATTGCAGTGTATCCAGGTTTAACCAAATAATGTGCATCACATGGAAATAAACACTCACATTCATTCGGATTCAAGAGCCTCCAGAATCTTGACTCTGAGTTAACATCTCTTGTGCGCCTTGCAGGGTGGCACTACCCTCGAATGGTAGGTCCAGGAGTCACCAGTGGAATAAAAATTAACTACTCGTTTAAAGACTATTAAACACCAATATATAACGGCCAATTGAAAAAAAACTGAAGGTACAGTCAAAATACATCTTGGTAGAGTCTGCCAGTCTGGTTTTATATTTTATTGTTTTTAATAGTGTTTAAAGGGTTACTCTAAGCACCATAACCACTGCTACCTGTTGTAATGGTTACGGTGCTGGGAGTAACCTGGCCGATTCCTCGATAATGGATCAAACTGTTTAGCAATGCTTTGCTCCACTCTCTGGGTCCCTACAAGCTCTGACGCTTTCTAGTGGTCTTGAGCTGCAGAAGCTGGAAACCACAGAGAAAGTTAGCTGACCGCCCTCAGCCCATGACTATTATCCTGTGCAACAGAAGTTACACAGAATATAAATACGCCAGCCCAGGATGATGTCCTATGATGCTGCCGGAGGTGGAGTTAAATCTCTGGCAGCCGAGGGTTAAATCCCATATGTGCAGTGTTTCAAAGTGATGCACTGCACACACAGGCTAATCATTGAAGTGGTTGTGGTGCTTGGAGCAGTCCTTTATTTAAACAGTGATGAACAGTTTAGCTGTTTTGTAATTCAGAGTTCTGTCTATGGCTCCCAAAAAAATGATGGTGATTGATGGTTCAGGGACAGACGTGGCAAATATAGGTTTCTACTGCTCCTCCTCCCCCCTCCCCCCAGTGAATATTTCATTTTACTTGATATGTGAACTAAACTGCATTAAAATTACCCTATTAATCTACTGCAAAATATTTACATAATATTCATGTCTATGATAAGAAATTGGATTGGAGGAGATCGTGGGCGATGTCAGCTTGGATGCTGACATCACTGGAGGCGGCAGCAGAGTAATCCTGGCAATAAAAAGGGGATAATCTATTTTAAACATTTATTTTTAGCTGGAAAGAGCGGTGAAAAGAAGGCATCTTGAAATAAGGCGTCCTGAAATAACAAGCGATATTTTTGGGAATATAAATTCCCTTTAATGGTAAAGTGACCTATGGCTTACTTTTTATTCTTTCGTATAATGTAACCACACATAATGAACAAACATCTCTCTCACCACCCAAAATATTCATAACATCTATGGGAATACATTTTTATATATATATATATATATATATATTGCAGTTCACAAAAGGCACACTGATTTCCTGAGACACGATAAATCTGCAGGTGTTTGTAATGGATTGAAACTATTGTAACATCTGCCGTTTTCCAAGCAGTATGATACATTTCCTAACATAGGAAATTAAATGACGTTTTATATTTTTACATTTTTTTTATTTAGCGTTAATAATGTTTTGCCTCAGGGAGTCATTAACATACCGAATGGCATTGGGAACAGCTGATAACAAGAAAAATAATTGTGTTTTTATTTTATTTATTTATTTTTACTTGTAAAATACCAATTAGTTTAGTGATATTTTCTTTAATAGAGCTAATCAATTAAATGTAATTGTCCATCTGTTGCACTCCAGAATGGATATTGCAGGAAGCAATGTGATCTTTTTGTCTAACACCCTGCTTTTTCGCTTTATTTTTAAAGTGCACCTGTCACGTACACCGTTTTTGGCATTATGAAATTTATTCATGAAAACCACTCACAGCAAGGGCTGTTATTGCAATTACTGAAATTATTTTGGAGACATTAAATTTAAACATCAGGGACTATTTTACCTCAAACTGCATTAGTGTATATCGATCAATCCCTTCATAAGTAATTTTAAACTAAGCTCACCTCTCTCCTTACCAGCATTCCCCTATCTGAGTCTGCCAGAGTCAATCAGCCTTCAGGGAGGAATGACTTACTGTAGACTAATAACCCAATTCAATTCAATGATGTCCAATAACCAACATTTATTTTTTAATGTTTTGTTTTTCTCATATTCATTCAAGTTAAGTCGTTCATCCAGTTTTGCTTTTTATAAATATATTTATATCCTAGTTATAGAGCACTGGCAGAATGTGTCTGATATCTATATAGTGACACAGAGCTGTTATTATCTGTCCATTATTGTCAAAATCCATGAAAGCACGTCAGACCTGGAATCTGGGACTTCATTGATGTTGTCTCCAAACTTATGGGTCCAAAGAGACTCATGGATCTTGAACACTAGTGTCACATCCTAGGTATCTTCTAAAAGCCTTCTTCCAGCCTGCTGCTTGAGTAATCTGTCAACGTCTGACCTAAGATACTATTAAAAAATGCATCACCTGGTATTGTCGCTATCTTTTCTTCTAACTGGAACCTACAACTAGGAATCGGTACCATTTCTTATAGTGGTAATCGACAATATCTAAACAGTTTCAGTTCCAAGTTCATCCAATAGGTTAGTATAGTAACACCATGGAAAATGTATCCTGTGAGTTGGACTTAGAGCTAAGTGAAGGTGTGCTAGACATAAAGTGTAGAAAATATACTATGCAAACTCTCCTCAGTATACATTATTGCATTTTACATCAGTGCATTTTTATTTTTAGAGTCACAGATTTATAGTTAAATTCTTCAATGCTATAAAAATATCTGGATTTAGAAACAAATATGAAAACTTGGAAGAAGGGAGAAAAACAGACAGAAAGACTGTTCAGATAGACTACGGACAGATAGACTACAAGACATAACGAGGGCAGATTGATAGATGATAGATACAGCTGTTATCAAAAAATGTTAACACCCAATAAAAATCAGGTTTATTGTCAACATTTACAGACATTTAGCTGTTTGCAATGAACAAGGCAAAGAAAAGCAATTGAAATAGCTCAACACAACAAACACTTCAACTGGTTTCCCCAAATTCAACAGAAATTGAAACTTATAATGACTTCTCCAGTCTCAAAAGTATCCAACCTATTCATGGCATGCATCTTCGGGTCTTATTTCAGGTCTTAGTAGAGCACCATGAAATGCATAGCCAGACACCAGCTTCTGGCAGCGTTCCTGATAGGTTTAAGCCTATCGCTCATGAGCAGTGGCCACCGGTTCAGTAATATTCTTGGGTTTGCTAGATTTTCTATGGGGTTTGAGTCGGGTGACTGTAATGGCCACTATAGAGTTTTCCAAGACTTCTTCTGCAACCAAGTCTTGGTGGAATTTGAGGTATGATTGGGATCATTGTCTTGTTGGAAGATCCAATGGGGCCCAAGCTTCCGCTTCCTCACAGATAGGATTTTCTAATACTTCAATGAATCCATCTTGCCTTCCACACTCTGCAGGTTTCCAGTGCCAGAGGATGCAAAGCAGCCACAGAGCCTAATCGAGCCACCACTATGCTTAAGCATAGGCAGAGTGTTCTTTCGGCGTATGCTTCATTTTTCATCCTCCAGACATACCGCTGATCCATTGGGCTGAAAAGTTCCAATCTAGTTTCATCACTCAAGAACAGAATCCCAAAACTTCTGTGGCTTAGTTATGTGATTTTGAGCAAATGGAAGCCGACTTTTCTTGTGCTTTTGGGTCAGTACAGGTGTATGTCTTGGAGTGGATAGAAACAGCATGGAAAGCTTCTGCATTTGATAATCGTCTTACTGTGCTCACTGAAGCCTCAGTGCCTGTTTCTATCAAGTCTTGCTGCAGGTCTTTTGCAGTCTTTTAAGGGTTTTTTCACAACCTGCTTTCTAAAAAATCTGGTTGCAGTCATTGAGTTTCTTTTTCTGCCCCGTCCGGATAGTGTAAACACTGTTCCTTCAACTTTGAACTTGCAAACTATGCTTCCAACGGTGTCTCTGGGAACATGCAGTGCCTTCGCTATCTTTTTGTATCCAGGTTGTTTGTTTGTAAAGGCTGATGATTTCTTCTCTTAAATTTGTGAACCACTCTTTTGACTTAGCCATATTTCTAACATGCAGTCAAATGTGGCACTCAGCAAACCCCTAGCCAGTTCAGGTATTTCAAGTGTTCCAGCTCAAGCACACTTAGTGCAACTAGTGAAGCCCTTGATTATTTGAATCAGGTGTGCTTGAGACAACACATGTTTTTTATATTTGTGCTGTTTTGAGGGATTCTACTCAAGGGGTTGAATACTTTTGAGACTGGAGAAGTCATTATAAGTAGAATTTTTAGTTGAAAATGGGGAAACCTCTTGGAACATTCATTGTGTTGAGCTATTTAAATTGTTTTGTTTAATTTGTTCATTAAAAACAATAGATAGATAGATAGATAGATAGATAATCAATTTAAAACATAGATACATGTAGAGGCATAGTCTAATATGCCAATGAGAGATGAACAAAATAAAGAACTAAAGATAACTTTCTTTAACCAAGCAATTCATTGGATTATTAATCTAAATACAAGGCCAGTTGTCCAACATCTTGTTAGCAGGCATTAAACGGAACCTGGAGAATGCACTGCTTGAGATTTGCATTCTAATTAAACCATAAACATAGGACCTGCTTGTTAATGGTCCTTAGCAGTGGAATGTGATGTATTTTACACATGTTAAAAAGCTTTGTTGACATTCATCACAGTCTCTTTGCCTCAGGCAAAGGAAATACACCAACCCCTTGAATTTCTTTCTTTAATATCACTGCTTTTAAAAAAAAAACTTGCAAAAAATCCATAGTTAAAGGACAGGGAAGTGTGGAGGTAATATAGCTTCCTTTCTCTGGCATCACATTGACTTTTCCTTTGAGCAGAACACAATTTTAACCCCTTAAGGACCAAACTTCTGGATTAAAAGGGAATCATGACATGTCACACATGTTAAAAATCAAAATACTTTATGAAATAAAAATAATGTGATACCAGCTCTAATAATACCAGGAATGTTTTATACCATGTCGTAATAAATAACCTATCAAAAAACAAAATCTCAAAAGTGGCTTATGTGAAGAGAAGAATGTGACAAACATTCACATGAAGCTTAATATGGGAGCAAAAGTGCATACAATACCCTAATGCAAAAAACAAAATTTTATAAAGTGAAAAAACCCAAAGGCAAACAAATCTCTAGGAACTCTCATGCATTTAATTA
This sequence comes from Pelobates cultripes, assembly GCA_933207985.1. Taxonomy (NCBI): domain Eukaryota; kingdom Metazoa; phylum Chordata; class Amphibia; order Anura; family Pelobatidae; genus Pelobates; species Pelobates cultripes. The sequence goes on from OW240915.1 coordinate 316,749,602, forward strand.
ATATACTGAAATTCCATTTGTGTGCAAAGTGCCAAAACAAAAGATCTGCAAAATACTTATATTTTAATTATTCTATTAGTTCTGAGTTGTTACAGATCATCCATAAAAATGCTAATAGTCTCCCAGTCCCAATATTCATAGTTTTCCTCTAAGAATGATTTGATCAATTTTCCTAAAAAAAAAGAATGAGACGTAGATACTCATAGGGCAATATGGACTAAAGAAGAATGAGCTGTGTTGGAATAAATGGAGCCACTTAGTCGTGGTTAGGCTCACATGTTGCACTTTCATGTGGTGTTCAAACTTGGCAGTGGTGATGGTGAGAATTCCATTGGCCAGAATCCCACTGGTAAAAGCAGAACTCCTTTTCAGCCTAAACGTCACAGCAGATGCCAGAGAGGTGTAAATAATATAGGCTTTAATAAATCAACTCATTTAAATTACTCCCAAAAATATAAAATAAAAATATAAGTCTCTTCGTCTGATACGTGTTTTGCCAGTGTTAACTGTCTTCCTCAGTCAGTATATTTCTATTGCCCAGTGAGTCACTAAAATACGCCGCTAAATTGGCGCTTCTCAATTCAGGATCTGACGTGCCTTCCAGCATCATGTTCACAGCTCCTTCTTTTGTACAATCATCAATCTTTCCAATCTTCTTTCTTCGAATGTCATCCCGATATCACTCGGTCTATATTATTTGTTATATAGAAATAGTCATTCGGTTCTTCATCAAACCACTTACTTACCACTTAGATTACTCATGCTTCTGCAGTTGAGGTTTCATTGTAGTGGTTTTGCCCTGCTTGGTTGAGTTTTGCATTGTGACTATGCCTACCTCCCCAAACACAAATTATCTTCAGATTCACATCTTTTTTCTAATTTCTTTAAAAAAAATTAAATATGACATGGAATAAATAAAATCAAATGTAATGACTCCTGCTCTTGCTACTTTTATTTTGTTAGTTTTTAATGTATTTTATTGTAGCTTTTTAACTGTTTCTGGCTTAGTTGTGTGCCGGGACTATGCCTTCCACCTCCGCCAATGCAAATTGCCTTCAAATTTAAATCTTTTCTTAGAAAGTATTCTAAAATATTGTGGTGATGATGTTGGTGGTTGCAATGTTTTCCGAGGCCTTTCACTGTAGTGGTTTCACCCTGCCTATCTGAGTCTTGCAGTGTGACTACACTTGTTAACTCCGCAGATGCAAATTGTCTTCAAATTGATATCTCTTTTCTAATTTTCTAGTAATATTTTAAAATCTGGCAGGGAATTACATGTCAAATGAAATTATTCCTGCTACTGCTGATCATCCCTCTTTTTTAAAATGCCTTTCACTGTAGTGGTTTTGCCCTCCTTGTCTGAGTCTTGTGTGACTACGCTTGCGACCTCGGAGACGCAGTTGGTATAAATGAATAGGGCACTGTTTTTTCTTTTTCTTCTCATCTTTCTTTCTTTTTTTTGAATCCCCTGTTTTTAAATTAAAATTACTCCTGCTACCGCCTCCCCGCGTTTTAAGGATTTACAAGATTGCAAAAGGAAAATGAAATCGTTATAAAGCCCCCGCTTAAAAGTTCTCACGTACTATTTTTTCTAACACAGATATAATAAAATGCTTGATATTGCCTAGCCATTAGTCTAGGCAATATTGTAGTCCTTTGTGTATTGCAGTACACTAGTAGACATTTTTGCACCATTTTTATTTGTCTGAATTGTTTTTCTCTAAACGATCACATAGATGAAATTTGTATTAACAAAAAAACTACAAATTTTTTCGGGTGCATCTGGTCAGATGGACCAAAATTCATAAACACCTTTAAACTGAGAACTCAAGCTCACCAATATAAAGACAATGGCTGGATAAAATGGAAGTTATTCCCATGATTACAGAATTATTCTTCATAATTTTATATTTTTAGATAAACTTTAAAATGTTAAAATATCTCATGTATAAAAATATTTATTTATATTTAAAAAAAATATTAATAAAAAAATATGAAATCATTTGAAAAGCTTGTCCAAAACAATTAAATTGGGCCATTGTGGAAGATGGCTTTTCTGGTTATGGACATGCTCTCTTTGCCCATATATGAACACGTCAAAAACAAGGACAAGGTTACTGTGTTGTCTCGTGGAGATTGGCCTGTTTCATTCTTATTTCAATTGTCCAATTTATTTTAATGCTCATTGTACCCCTGGGCAAAACACCAATATCCACTTACAGTGCCTTCTGGCAAATTCTGTAAATACAGTATAGTAGATATTCTATTACTTGATTTAAAAGCCGTGAACACAATGTAGCACATCATAGGTGCACAGTAACATCTTTATATTAGCGAGACATCATAAAGTCTTCTGTCTCTTTTTTCCTTCCTTCCCACTTTTTTTTAAAGTATTTTAATAGAACATACGCAATGTCCTTCTTGATGGTTGTGGTTCCATGACAGTGTTCAACCAACAGGTGGTGCTATGAAATAAAATGTCCCTCTAGCCAAATCCAACTACTGTACTTGGTACAGAACATACACAGGACAATAGATCACACAAGCAGGCCTTGCAAGTGTCCCTATTTAGTAGGAACATTTAAAATATTATTTATTTAAAAAATATATTTTACCAGGAGGTATACATTGAGATTTCTCTCGTTTTCAAGTATGTCCTGGGTTTCAAGTATTTTTTTCCAACAAACATAAGGAACTGCACTCAATCCCATCAATCTGAGCCAGGGTGCAACTAAACCAGGACCAAGCACCAGGTTCTAGTGGCAATAGTATAACATACAAAAATGGTTCAGGCACTCCAAGATTCAGAATGGCAGATTTATTGAAGCCCAAAGCAATGTTTTGACCTTGTGGTCTTTGACAAAAACATTGCTTTGGGCTTCAATACATTTGCACTTCTGAACCTTGGAGTGCCTGAACCATTTTTGTATGTTATACTGGGATGCAAGTATTGAGCCCAAATACCTATTTTCTCTGCTAATATCTCTCTTTTCTTGTAACTCCATATTGTTGGTGTGTCTGGGTGTATGACAGAGCTCCACAGCAATAATACTCCCAGTAATGTGTCTGAGTGTATAACAGAGCCCCACAGCAATAATACTCAGAGTAATGTGTCTGAGTGTATAACAGAGCCCCACAGCAATAATACTCCCAGTAATGTGTCTGAGTGTATAACAGAGCTCCACAGCAATAATACTCCCAGTAATGTGTCTGAGTGTATAACAGAGCTCCACAGCAATAATACTCCCAGTAATGTGTCTGAGTGTATAACAGAGCTCCACAGCAATAATACTCCCAGTAATGTGTCTGAGTGTATAACGGAGCTCCACAGCAATAATACTCCCAGTAATGTGTCTGAGTGTATAACGGAGCTCCACAGCAATAATACTCCCAGTAATGTGTCTGAGTGTATAACGGAGCTCCACAGCAATAATATTCCCAGTAATGTGTCTGAGTGTATAACAGAGCTCCACAGCAATAATACTCCCAGTAATGTGTCTGAGTGTATATCAGAGCTCCACAGCAATAATACTCCCAGTAATGTGTCTGAGTGTATAACAGAGCTCCACAGCAATAATACTCCCAGTAATGTGTCTGAGTGTATAACAGAGCTCCACAGCAATAATACTCCCAGTAATGTGTCTGAGTGTATAACAGAGCTCCACAGCAATAATACTCCCAGTAACGTGTCTGAGTGTATAACAGAGCTCCACAGCAATAATACTCCCAGTAATGTGTCTGAGTGTATAACAGAGCCCCACAACAATAATACTCCCAGTAATGTGTCTGAGTGTATAACAAAGCCCCACAACAATAATACTCCCAGTAATGTGTCTGAGTGTATAACAGAGCTCCACAGCAATAATACTCCAGTAATGTGTCTGAGTGTATAACAGAGCTCCACAGCAATAATACTCCCAGTAATGTGTCTGAGTGTATAACAGAGCTCCACAGTAATAATACTCCCAGTCTGAGTGTATAACAGAGCTCCACAGCAATAATACTCCCAGTAATGTGTCTGAGTGTATAACAGAACCCCACAGCAATAATACTCCCAGTAATGTGTCTGAGTGTATAACAAGCTCCACAGCAATAATACTCCCAGTAATGTGTCTGAGTGTATAACAGAACAGCAATAATACTCCCAGTAATGTGTCTGAGTGTATAACCAGCTCCACAGCAATAATACTCCCAGTAATGTGTCTGAGTGTATAATAGAGCTCCACAGCAATAATACTCCCAGTAATGTGTCTGTGTGTATAACAGAGCTCCACAGCAATAATACTCCCAGTAATGTGTCTGAGTGTATAACAGAGCTCCACAGTAATAATACTCCCAGTAATGTGTCTGAGTGTATAACAGAGCTCCACAGCAATAATACTCCCAGTAATGTGTCTGAGTGTATAACAGAGCTCCACAGCAATAATACTCCCAGTAATGTGTCTGAGTGTATAACAGAGCCCACAGCAATAATACTCCTAGTAATGTGTCTGAGTGTATAACAGAGCTCCACAGCAATAATACTCCCAGTAATGTGTCTGAGTGTATAACAGAGCTCCACAGCAATAATACTCCCAGTAATGTGTCCGAGTGTATGACAGAGCTCCACAGCAATAATACTCCCAGTAATGTGTCCGAGTGTATGACAGAGCTCCACAGCAATAATATTCCCAGTAATGGGTCCGAGTGTATAACAGAGCTCCACAGCAATAATACTCCCAGTAATGTGTCTGAGTGTATAACAGAGCTCCACAGCAATAATACTCCCAGTAATGTGTCTGAGTGTATAACAGAGCTCCACAGCAATAATACTCCCAGTAGTGTGTCTGAGTGTATAACAGAGCTCCACAGCAATAATACTCCCAGTAATGTGTCTGAGTGTATAACAGAGCTCCACAGCAATAATACTCCCAGTAATGTGTCTGAGTGTATAACAGAGCTCCACAGCAATAATACTCCCAGTAATGTGTCTGAATGTATCACAGAGCTCCGCATCAATAATACTCCCAGTAATGTGTCTGAGTGTATAACAGAGCTCCGCAACAATAATACTCCCAGTAATGCGGCTGAGTGTATAACAGAGCTCCACAGCAATAATACTCCAGGTAATGTGTCTGAGTGTATAACAGAGCTCCACAGCAATAATACTTCCAGTAACGTGTCTGAGTGTATAACAGAGCTCCACAGCAGTAATACTCCCAGTAATGTGTCCGAGTGTATAACAGAGCTCCACAGCAATAATACTCCCAGTAATGTGTCCGGGTGTATAACAGAGCTCCACAGCAATAATACTCCTAGTAATGTGTCTGAGTGTATAACAGAGCTCCACAGCAATAATACTCCCAGTAATGTGTCTGAGTGTATAACAGATCTCCACAGTAATAATACTCCCAGTAATGTGTCTGAGTGTATAACTGAGCTCCACAGCAATAATACTCCCAGTAATGTGTCTGAGTGTATAACAGAGCTCCACAGCAATAATACTCCCAGTAATGTGTCTGAGTGTATAACAGAGCTCCACAGCAATAATACTCCCAGTAATGTGTCTGAATGTATCACAGAGCTCCGCATCAATAATACTCCCAGTAATGTGTCTGAGTGTATAACAGAGCTCCGCAACAATAATACTCCCAGTAATGTGGCTGAGTGTATAACAGAGCTCCACAGCAATAATACTCCAGGTAATGTGTCTGAGTGTATAACAGAGCTCCACAGCAATAATACTCCCAGTAATGTGTCTGAGTGTATAACAGAGCTCCACAGCAATAATACTCCCAGTAATGTGTCTTTAAACTACAATACATGTGTTTATAAATTATTCTTAAATAAAACACATTGTTCTTGTTCTCAACATTTTAATTAAAAAAATTGTTATTAGCAAGATACGTAAAATGTCCCAGAACAGCCTGCTCCTGGCCACACCCCCAGTCACACCCCTAAAATTTAAGTGACATTAATTCAAATGTATGGTATGACATGTGTCAAAATGTTGCAATAATAAACGTTCAGTCTACTTTAGTTCAACATAATGATGTAAATATTACTTGCACAAAATAAACTGTTAAAATAACAAATTATATAGTTTTTTTTTTTTTGTGGTAACTCAACATGCCTATGCAGTTATTAAAATTTTTTCATGACTTCCATTTTGGTCAGTAAATTATTAGTAATATATTGCTATTAATCAATTACTACGTCTAGCAAAAGCAGAACAATTTTAATCTTTTTTTTTGTACTTTATAAAAGTCCAAGGTGTGTAAATCAAATGAAATATTTACTGATGGGCATAGTCGTTTTCATTGAATAACTAACAGGGTTATCCACTAAAGAAAGAATTCAAGAGGACTTCAAAGCGAATTTTAAATTTCCGATCAAAATAGCTAAACAAGAAAATTCCTTTAAATCAGCAATGCTTCCAGGTTGCCTACTCTGGCCTGAAATTTGAAATTTACTGAGAATTCATGTTGAGTTCTGAATTTAGTTACCCTGTAAAGGTCAACCATTGTTAAAAAAGAAGACACTATCAGACATAACAGGAGTGACAGGGAAGGCAGGGGGAAAATACCAAGCACTGTAACATAATAAGTGATGTTACTGCCAAAATATGGTGTCTGGCAATCAAAACGTATTTTTACATATTATTCTCTCTGAAAACTAGAAATTTTTTTTTTTTTTTTTTGACAGGTTTGATTGAAGAATATCATTATGTTATTACTGGGGACCTTAAAAATATACTACATGTATGTCAAATATAGATTAGCATTCTTAAAGTGATTAATTTACACACATTGCACAAGGTGCTTTCTATGTGAGGCTCTATATAAGAGCAAATTATAGAAGCAAATTATAACAAAAATTAGCAAAGGTAATAACAACGAGTAATAAACAAAAACATTAAAACAAGAGCTGGTAAAATTGGTAAATGTTATAGCTTTGAACTAGAATGTAATATATCATGTGAAATGACATTTTGTTTTGTCAGCTTGTAAGTTGCATTTTGCATCTTCAGCGGAAAACGTTTATCAGATACATACATCTATACACATACAGAAAAAAGAATGTACAGTAACAAACAATGATAAGGTCTGAGGCCGCAGGGTACTCCGATTGAGTCCCGTAATTAATGTGCTCAAAGAAATACTAGTCTTGAAAAGGACAAATTAAGTGGTGAAATCTTAACCCCTTAAGGACCAAACTTCTGGAATAAAAGGGAATCATGACATGTCACACATGTCATGTGTCCTTAAGGGGTTAAAGGGATGCAATAAGTGCAAAAAATACAAAGCTGTATTCCTGGCACTATAGCTCCCTCTACCTTCCCCTTACCTTGCGCCCCCTGCCCGGGTAAATAAAGGGTTAAAAAACATAACTTATCTGAGTGCCGATGTCCCTTGACCCCGAATCGCGGCTCATCCTCCCCCGATGTCCTGCAAAGAGCAGGAGCTAATGCACATGCGCAGCAAATGCCACGCTTGCCTTAGACCTCCCCATAGAAAAGCATTAAATCAATGCTTTACTATAGGGAAAAATCAAATGCTGAGTTTCCTCATGCAGTGAGTGAGGACATCCAGCATCAGTTATCAGACCAAAGACCAATACTGGTGAAAGTAGAGACAGCTAAAACATGAAAATAATTAATTCGTAAACCTAAAATATAAATAGCTGTGACACCTGTGCAATTATTATATTTGTATTTAATTTTTAACAAAAACTCTGTAAACTATTTAAATACTGAGAAAAAAAAAGTATTAGATTATTTACCCTTGCTCCTAAGTTGGTGTTTCAAATGCCTTTTATGTTAAAAAAAAAAAAAAGCAAAAATTTGCATTTTCCCAAAGGTTTTTGGCTGCCTACAATATTCTTTTAAACTGATTGAACTATGGAATTAGATGAATCATGGATCACACATACAAACAATTGAAATATAATTTTATGTTTGAAACAAATAATCTTTCATGTCTACAGCACAATAATAACAATAATTAAATGTATATATTACAAAGCACATAATTTAGAGTATTTTTCAACTACAGCATCGTTGTAGGTGGCGTACAGATAGTAATTTCATGCTCAGTAACTTAACATTTTATTTATATCAGAATACAAAAGGATACGCTCCTGGGAGCTAAAATGAAAAAGAATATTAATCAAAGCATCACATTAATACAGTTAACTCTTTAGGGATTTGTACACGTATCTAAAATTAAAATGTCAAATATAAAAAAAACTTCCCAGAGAAATAGTTGATATTCTTATAGTCTTAAATCTGTAACACGAAAAAGAAAATTATTATAAATGGAAGAAACGATGATTTGTTTTCGAGAAAAGATAAAAGTATAAAATAATAGTGAAACCGAATTCAGTGCTAGGTTTTAAAACAGTTTTTAAATAAACTAGATATTTGAAAGCACCAGATTATGTTTTATTTTCAGAATTCTATATTCTTGAATGTACTCGTCTTTTTTATATTGTAGATATACATTCACCTGGAGAAGACAAACGTTTACAGGGGAGACAAAATTATCAGTGATTCATTTAACCAGAAAAGTGCTTTAATGTTTAATTTATTTTTAAATTGAAATTGCAGACAAATGGAAAGATGGTGGCTTGCGATTAAAGCTTAACATGCATTTGGTATCCTCTTTTGTTGTTCCGTGCCCTACTCTTAATTTTTTTTTATCACATTTGATTATTTTTTTTGTTTCTTCACATATGCTTAATTCAGGTTCTTTAATTTCTTTCATTTTGCTTTTCTGATTTTAGACTCTTTCAGTAATATTTATAACAAATACTTTTTACGCTGGCCTGTAGGTACCTATTTGTATCATATTAAATACTATAAATATTAATTATTGCTGTTATATATATTTTAAAATATCCTTTAAATTTTACAAAAAAAGTATAAGATATGAAAATTATATATATATATTTTTTTAATAGTGGGCATTATAATAGACCAGCAAGTTCTCACCATCTTATACACCTCAAAGCAAAGCAAGGTTCTGGGATAGGGCTGTAGTAACCTTCAAAAGGCAATGTGTGTGTTTTCCTTACCTGCTTAAGTTCCTGCTCTCCCCGATATATTTCTTGTACCAACAGAAAGTTAAGACCCTGTGATTAGTTCTGGAGTCAGTTTGAATATTTTTGTAGATATGACTTTAAATAGTGAATAAGTGGGACAATCACTGCTTCTATACACACAATAACTCCAGTCTATTATACAATTCAAGTAGCTGGTTTGTGATACCTATACACATAAAGGTGCTAAAAATATATTTTGTGCTTTTTGACAGCGGATATTTTATTCTTGGAATTTAGTATCCATACATAATTTAAATCTGTCAAACAGACAGGTATTTTGTATTAAGAAAAAAATATCATGAAATACTTTCCATTTAAAAAAAAGTACATACTCTTTTATATCAATAGCTCATTAAACATGTTTTCTGTCTAACTTGCTTGCTTGTAGTCCTCAGGGAATGCCAACCATCGATCTTGTCCGTCTCATTTATAGTCTACACTAAGAGACTTGTAGCAGAATTTTTTTCTTATTAAATTGAATCTTGTTACGTTTTTAAAAAGAATGCTTTAGCATCATTGCCCTACAAGTATATTACTACGGTGAGTTACTATGAGACAATCGTGCCTCTGTATATGTATTTTTAATGATATGATTTATTGTTTTATTTGACTGTTTGAACAGTTTGCTTTTTTCACCTGCATCCTTATTTGTGTTGTATTGTATCTCAAGATACCTCACTCCACTGATCAAGAAATCAAAAAAGAAAATTCAGCCAGCAGATAAAATAAAATAAGCAGAGACAAAGCCAAAATGTAGAATTAGTAACCTGGGAATATCTGATCTCTAGAGAATCCATCTCTCAGCATTCCGACTCCGTTGTTTCCAAAACAAGTGATTATCTTCTTTCCATTTTTTTTGCACTAAATAAGAGGAACAGACAGTCACAAAAAACTCTTACCAGAAACAAGACAGGAAAAAAGCACAAAGTAGACTACATGTGTTCCATTCACTAACATTCTCGTAAGAGTGCTACAACTTAGAGCAGAGGACATTTAACATTTAACCTATCTTGATTAGTGGGGAAGAGGGATGATTTTTTTTTTCAAATGGTTCTGTGTCATTAAACCCTTCAAGACCCAAATCGAGCATAAATGTTTTTATTTTCATGTAGTTTGCAGTATGAAATCTAGTCGATAAAGCCTCACTCTCCCTCATTTATGAACCAGAATCGAGAGGAATTCATTTTCTCTGGCAGAAGCCACTAGTCACTGATATAACGCCTATACGTTTGCTGAAATTATAAACTGCTTCCAAACTGTACTGGAAGGCTTAATGGGTTATAGCATTCCTACAATCAGGGAATGAGAAGGAGTGAATGGACTCTACCATTTCACCTTCAGCATTACATTAGTATACAGAAACATTATTTGGGGGCACACCCAAACATGCATTATTTAGTTTAGTGATACTGCTAGAATCTTAAATTACCAAAGTTGATACAATATACAACAATGTGGATCTGTGCACACTCAAATAATCTTTTAAGGCTATTTTAATTTTTACTTTTTCATATTCGTATGGGGATTTAGTTACACCATATGGCCATACTGTGTTTAAGCCCACCACATTTTACCAAAATATCAGTAATTCCTAACCTTCATTTGTAAATGCTAACTCATTTTATCTAAGCAACTCTCAAGCATTTGTTTTTCACTATTCATGACACGTTCCATTCAACACATGTGTGGAGAGTGAGGTGTTCTTGAAAATGGAGCAGTATGTGTATCTGCTCACTATACCTGGCTGCATATAGATATAGTCTGGTGGGTTTCTCCTTTCACTCCCTTCTACAATATCTTGTCTTTGGTTGGTAGAAAATCAAATTAGAATTTTTGCTGAGTACACTGTGAATGGTGGTTGTATTTGTAAATGTTTGCACTTTGACATTACCTCCCTTTTTTGTAAGCGATCTGTATTTTGGCACATGAGAGAGTGACTCGAGAGTCGCATTTTTCTAGTTTTAGTTCCATTTTTTTCTCCCCAATTTTTGTATACTCATTGTCTTGATTGTTTGTATGTGTCTGCTGTGTGTGTTGTCTGATGTCAATTTACTTGTACTAGCTATTTAATAACAATTTCATGTTTATTTATTTATATTTCCTTTTCCCTTTCCTGCGTTTTCCTTTGAACCTTCTAGTGCGAAGTCGTCTCAGTCAAGCATTAATGCACCATGCGTTGGCCAGCAAAAACATTGTGTGGTTATGGTTTCCCATAGCATTTTAAATGAGATGATGATACCACACTAGTTGCATAGCAGATCTGATGTATATGGGGTCATCACTTTTTTAATATATTAATATCCTTGATTGAGGACAACAGTATCTGTCTGGTTTTGGTAGGGGGTGATTTTAACACTATTACAGATTTTGGTTTAATTAGATCCTTGTCTGGGGCTCCTAAATCATCTCATCTTAATGCTGATTAATTAAAACACCTAATAAACATGACAACCTCAGTGACCCTTGGAGATTATTGCATACTAGCGAGAAGGCCTATACCTTTTACTCTTGCTCACGAAACATGTGTCCTAGGATTGACTATATACTGCTGTCAAATAATAATTTTAAAGGACCACTATAGGCACCCAGACCACTTCAGCTTAATGAAGTGGTCTGGGTGCCAGGTCCATCTAGGATTAACCCTTCTTGCCTGTCTCATTGACAGAAGCTAGAGGCGCTTCCGCGCTTCTCACTGTGATTTTCACATTGAGAAGATGCCAGCGTCCATAGGAAAGCATTGATAATGCTTTCCTATGAGACTGGCTGAATGCGCGAGTGGCTCTTGACGCGCATGAGCATTCAGCCGATGACGGAAGAAGAGGGAGGAGAGTCCCAGGGCCGAGGGAGCCCGGCGCTGGAAAAAAGGTAAGGGATTAACCCCTTCCTCTCCCTTCAGCACCACGGGAGTGGGACCCTGAGGGTGGGGGCATCCTCAGGGCACTATAGTGCCAGGAAAACTAGTATGTGTTCCTGGCACTATAGTGGTCCTTTAAATATGTTAACAAGTTTTGGTTAGGCACATGTTTGAATCATTCTCGATCTCTGGAGAGGGAGTGTAGATGGATATTGGATGACAGTCTCAGGGGACATGACAAACGATTGTCTGTTTTGATTGTTTTTAAGGCATGCATTGATTCAAGATTCAGTACACCAGAGGAATAAGTGCAACACTAACATAGATTGTCTAATTGTTGAAATTTAGCAGCTGACAGCCATACATCAACATACACAGGACAAAGATATTTTGCATAAGCTCTTCTCAGACATTGTGAAAAGACTTCGGGAAACTGACAGTGTTTTTTGAAAAGGCCAATAAACCTGGCACACGTTTGGTGAACAAACTCTCCCCATGTTATATTGCTGGTATCTGTGATTCCAGTGACAATTTGTAGATAGATCCAAGGTTTGTTTTATAATGGCTCTACAATTGATACTGTGTGGAAAAAGAGAACAGAGGGAATGCAAACTTACATGAAATATCTGATGTTGCCTGAACTCCGACAGCGAGATGTGGCTTTTCTTACAGACCTTATCACTGTTGAAGTGGTGATAGCCCTGATAAAGACCTTGAAGAAAAATAAAGCACCGGGCCTTAATAGTTTCACACCATTGTTTTACAAAAGGTACCATGGCATGTTAACATCACATTTACCCTGCCTTTACAACACAATACTTCACAGTGAGAAGTTTCCATTTGAAATATTGGAAGCAGCTACGGTCGTTATCTCAGAAGGAGGGAGGGACTGCATGTTATGTAATATCTATAGGCATATTTAATTGAATGTCAGAATATTTGCATGAATACTGGCAAATCGTCTGAGCTTAATTCTACTCGACCAAACGCCCAGACCAGCTGGGAATTAGTTCAAATCAAGAAACACCTGTCGCAATAAGTAGAGTTTTGGATCTGGTTAATCTTTCTCACAAAAGGGTGTCTCCAGTATACTGCTGTGCCTTGATGAATAGAAGACCTTCAACTGAGTAGATTAAGCATTTTTGCTGGAGGTTCTTGTTCAATTTGGTAATCATTCACAATTTATTTCAACAATTAAAAGCCCTTATGATGAACCATCAGCAAGAGTATCCATGTTGGGTGTCCTTTCCTGAATTTTTTTGATATCGAATGGTTCTAGGTACGGCTGTCCACTCTCTTCACCATTATTCGCTTTGTACATAGACCATTGGTCTGCACAATCAGGCAAATCAAAACATTCATGGAATTATTTGAGGCTGTGTAGACTACAAAATTAGTATGTTTCCAGATGATGTGCTATTGTCAGTCATGGAACCAACTTAATGCACTAACAGACTTCTTCAGAGTAGGGAATACTACTCATGCAGTATCACCATTGACCAAATTCAAAAGGATTTACAAGTTCGAGAATATGGGAAAAGATGCCATGTCAAACATTTATGTTTCACTGTGTTATGCCTGTCTAACTGATAAAGCTGTGGGAAAAGGGTATTGGCAAGGTTTATAACAACATCACATGGAAAGAAATGCTTGATCATTGTTACAAATTGTCAATCTGTATATCTATAAAGGAGAACAGATACAAATGTGTGTCATGTCTCCCTGGTTCACTCACCATTATGTTTCAGAGAGTGCACATCAAAAGGCAGTGGCACTGAGACTATGCTAAAAATATGTACGGCTGCCAGACTCTGCATTACTCATAAGATACAGCTGGGATACAGCTGTGAAAAATTAGTTTTGTCTATAGTATGGAGGAAATGATGGCTGATATTCTGGATAGCCTCCTAACCCATAATAAAATTTGGTATCCTTGAAAGTGTACCCGAACCCACTGAATCTACCAATGAATCTACTATACATCCTAAAATCCTGAATTGACCAATGTTTCATTAATCCTTTATAACCTGGTTTCTCAACCTGTGGTATGTGTACCATAAGAAGTCTGCTCACCACAAGCAGGGGGTATGGAGAGATGCTAATTTTTTTATCATCTGAAGCTTGGAACATGCAGTTCCAGGCAGTTTATTATGGTGTTTAGCAGGAGAATATAGGAAGGAGAAGGAATGGTGAGCACTGTATCTCCAGGGCTTGCAGACCTTAGCAGACACTGAATCTGTGGTTCCAGTGAGCTCTAGTTACAGAGATAGGCATTTGGGGATTTCTAGGTGTAGAGAAAGAGCAACCACTGCAGTGTGGTGGCCTGGAATCAGCACTGAAATTGCAGAATATATATCAAGATTTGCTTTTTGCACTGAACATCGACATACAGATAAGAAAGTCTCTAATATCTACCCTGCTTTCTGCAAGCCCCTGGCAGAAGACAGCTGCAGATTTGTGTGAATTCAACAGAACAAAACATCGAGTTGTTGTAGACTACTACATGTATCTCAAAATTGCACCTTTAGGTGAGGCAACCAACATAGTTGTCATCACCCATCTTAAAAGCATGTTTGCCAGCTGGGCAAAAAGTATTGCCTGCTGCTGAAGATTGTGTCTAGTCTTAAGTTAAGCTCTGCAATAAAGACATTTTGAAAATGCATGTTATATGCATTTCATGACAACAGTCAGCACACGCCAGAAACACACAACATACAGCAACCACACACAACATAAATTCAGGACACAGGATATTACATACAGCAAGCACACATTGCATATGGCCAGCACACACAACACCTGGCAAAACATACCAGACAATGATACAATGATGTTATCCTCTGAGGCCGAACATGTGTTTGGTCCTGGGAGGTTGAGAAGGACAAGTTTGTTGGCACAAATTGGGACAAATTGTGTTTAGGCTGTCTAACATCCAGTAAGTAACAACCAAACCAAATAAGTAGCTTTTAGTTGAGTCCTCCAAAATCCTAAATTGTAGCAGATGTAAGAGGAAGGGTTTACTGTATCCACAGCACCACACTTGTGCTTGGTGACATGTCCTGTTGTTGAAATTTTACCCTAATGGAGGGATAACATGGTAGCTTGAGCAGTGGTGATATAATGCAAGTCTTATACAAGGTATCCATTAACTGCACAGGAATATAAAGTACCGAATAAATTTAGGATTTTCAAATACATAACAAAATTAAAGTTCTGTTTTCTTTTCAAATATTTTTATTAATGCAGTTTAAGATAATAACTATAACAAAAACAGGGGAAATACAATTAATGCACATCATCCACTAATTCATCATAAATGTATATTAAATCAGTACTGTAATAATACATTATAGTGGTTGTAAAATTAAAATGTCTTGTGTTGGTGTGTTTACAAAATCAAAATAATGTTATTTTACAGTTCGATCTGGTGCGGATCTAAAGAAAAACTTTATAAGCCATAACGGCTCTTGACGTCCTCCTCCCAGAGTGTCCATTCATGTCTTAGGAGGTTAACAGCAGGAGAATTTGTTCTAAAGGCCAACTCACCTCGCTTAGTTTCAAAGATGTTATGTAATACTTCAGTCATAGATGGAATAGTATCGGATAACTGAAGTCGCTGAAACTTATAAATGACCCAAAATAATTTCTGTAGATCTGGATACATTTTCCGAGAGTTTCTTCAGGAGACACAATTCTGGTGTGATAGTATGAACCTGGTCTGTAATGGTTTGTATTAGTGTATGAATGTTATGAATGTAGTTTTTAGCTCAGGACAGGAAGAAAAAGGACAAAAATATGTGAAAAAGTGTGCCTATTTGCCCACACTGCCTCCAACATGTTTTAGTGCAAGATAAATGTAGTTTAAAGAGCCTAAAGGGAGTCAGGAACCATGTGTAGAGAACCTTATAATGAGATTCTAAAAGCGCCACAGACTGTGTTATTCCCCGTAGCACCAATAGAAGTGCATGCCATTCTTCCACACTAGCCTCCTTGTTCAGTTCCCTTTCCCACTTTGTCATGAAGTATATTTTTGGACCAAGTTCCCCAACAAAATATATATTGCACATAAAAATAATACATTTCTGATCAGGATCTGAGAGATACACCTTTTTTAAAGTAGACATGTCAATTTTGTGCTCTTCCAGGACCCGATCAGAAACATTAAAATGGTCACTAAATAAATGAATCGTCTTATTATGTGCAGGGGCCACCGAGGCGTCTTGACTAAATTTTGTCTGTAGCTGGTCAAAAGATAAAAAAGAATTAGACAAGAACAATTCATTAATACATATGACAGAATGGGAAAGCCAATATTTTACATCCAGATTGGGTGATGTAGGTTGCAACACCAATAAGGGGATAATCCTGGATCAGGTAGCAGAAGGGTTAATCTTTTTATATAACACATCCCAAGCCTTAATGGTTGCATTGGTAGAAGTAAACATGTTTGCCACCTGCAGACGTTGAGGAAGAGGCAACCATATAAATGTATATGTATATTTGTAATTTTTTTTACAATTCCCTATTCTATAACATGCTTCTTTTTATTCCCTAGGGCAGGGGTAGGTAACCTTTTAGTAGCACTGTGCCAAAATGGGATTGTGATTTCCCGTAGTGTGCCGGTCCTATTTTTTAAAATTTAGGTGTGTATGTTGCCGTATTCTGCTTGTGTTATTTTTACTGTAATTGCTTTGTATCGTTGTATTTGTGCATATATGAGCTATTATTTTGTATAGCAAAAAATGGGTCGCAAGAGTATTCTGAGGACGGACAGCAGCTAAAATAGCCTGCCCTTCGGTGGGTCCCCGCTCAGAACTCAAGCTGTGCCATTACAGAGAGAACATATCTGAAGCATATCAGACTGGTCCCACCCATACGGGCAGTCCAGATCCGAAATGCCAGCAAGTTCTCTCTGCACGAGAGATACAGCAACCCCAGACAATCGTTTCAGCCTTGTTAGGCATCGTCAGTGAGGCATAGCTGATATCTCTCTAGGCACCGTGAGCAAGGGGTCCACGTCTGGATTACCCTTTAAACTAATGGAGAGCAAAAAATGGGTCGCAAGAGTATTCTGAGGATGGACAGCAGCTAAAATAGCCTGCCCTTCGGTGGGTCCCCGCTCAGAACTCAAGCTGGTTTTAGCTCATCTTGTGCCATTACAGAGAGAACATATCTGAAGCATATCAGACTGGTCCCACCCATACGGGCAGTCCAAATCCGAAATGCCAGCAAGTTCTCTCTGCACGAGAGATACAGCAACCCCAGACAATCGTTTCAGCCATCGTCAGTGAGGCATAGCTGATATCTCTCTAGGCACCGTATTGCATTTCTAGACATGTTGAAGAAATATTGTAAATGCTAGTATTCTTCTTGCTCTGTATTCTTTTTTCTCCGAATTAAAAAATCAATAATAAAAAAAGATAAATAGTCCAATGCTAAAACATTTAAAAAATGCTTTATTTTAAACCACATGTTCATTGGTTTTGGCAAACATTGTATATTTATATTTACTATTTTCCAGTTCCATAAAATAAAAGAATGAGAGGAAAAGTGATGGGACTTTATTTTAGAATGTCCTTGTTTTTTATTGACCTTTCAATATCACAGGGAAAAACAATGCATTACACCATAGCACTGAAAGTGTGGGTGCTGGACTTGTTCTGTATTAGACATGTGCACCAGTGAAAATTTTGTTTGGTACGAATGATTTCAATCCCGAATTTCATTCGCAAACCATTCGTTTTTGAACAAAATTTGTTAAAAAATTATTTGTTTTCGTCCACTTGGATGAAAACAGCACTGCGCATGTGCAAAAAAAAAAAGGAGGGAGGCAGCCTGCAGCCGGCAGCGCTAACAGCTCCCTCCTTGTAATAAATAACTATTCCTACCCCCCTTCCCACATTAAACCCTATGGGGGTCGCTATGACCCCCAAATTGATAAAAGGGAGGTGAAATCCTCCCGCATGCCCCTACTCGTGGCATGCCGCGAGTAGGGGCATGTCGCCTAAACAGTGAGCAGCAAGTGGCTGCTCGCTGTCATTTCAAACTAAATATAAATCAGTATGGGGTCACTATGACCCCCATATTTATAAAAGGGATGTTAAATCCTCCCGCATGCCCCTACACGCACAAACAAATTTAAAACTACTAGTGACTGGGCAGCTATTGTAGTAGGGACATGTCTCCTTAACAGCAAGCAGCCAGTGGCTGCTCGCTGTCATTTAAATCTGGTTATAAAAATAAGTATTTTATATAGAAGTAATAGAGAGCTACAGTAAGAGTACATGTAACCAAAAGTTATAGCAAAAACTATAACAATGTTGCAAGATGAAAAAGTAGCTATTTAGATCTAAATAGCTACCTTTTAAACATACTCTTACTGTACTCTTTACACTTCTATATAGGATACATTTATATCCAGTCTTAAATG
>OW240915.1:316768066-316799170 GCA_933207985.1 Pelobates cultripes
AAATAGCATGTTGAAGTGTTTCACATTTCCCCAGAGAGAAGAGCCTCATTACTGCTATTACATTCTCCCGATAGTTCCTTATTGTTGTGTTGTAGTCCTATAAGTGTTACCAATTGTTTTGTATCTGCCAAGCAGCAAAAAAATAATCTGCCACTGTGCCTCTCCAGAAATTAGCATCTGACTCACTTGCAGAAGATGTACTCTGATTAGCAGTTTGAGATTTTAAACAATTCTTCCTAAAACATCCCATTTACAAAACTTACATTTAAATTCAGGCAATGCTATTTCTAA
The DNA here is from genome assembly GCA_933207985.1 of Pelobates cultripes. Classification (NCBI taxonomy): domain Eukaryota; kingdom Metazoa; phylum Chordata; class Amphibia; order Anura; family Pelobatidae; genus Pelobates; species Pelobates cultripes. Next base: position 316,768,358 of record OW240915.1, read on the forward strand.
CCACAAATAACCCAACGGCAGCATTTTAAAAATTAAGATGGCTCACTAACAGAATTTCTGTCTAATTCACGGAACTAAATATTTATTTTGTCTTCAGTGTTTACAAGAATGTGCACAAGAGCGAAAAGATTTCCAACCTCAGATTAAAAATTATATTTGTGTAATATTATAAAACCCATGAAAGTCAACATTTTTATTAGGAGTGATGATGAATTAAAGATGGCATTACCAAATGAAAATAAATAAATAAATAAGGAATACTTGCAACTCAGAAAAACTCAGTAAATGAACAAATTGATTTGTGGAAATAAATTTGCTGAATCTCGGTACGACCCACATCACGTTCGCCTGCTTAACATTGAAGACGAGACCTGTGTATTGCTTATTTCATCGCTATATTGCTGATGTGCAACATTTTTCAATAGTGCACATCATTACAGACATTGATTTTAAAGTTACACGTAAGAAACAAATTGCTATTGGCAGCTAACTCAACTGTGACTATGATTCAAGGCTGCAGATTGGCTGCGATATCGAGAACATCACAACAAATTTAAAGCTGTGTTCAAAATGCCAGACGTGTAAAGGGAATGCAAATGTGTGAGCATTTGTGTTTTTGTCCACAAAGGGGTCTTTGTCAATTGCATGTATGGATGCCTGGATGTACCCGTCCAGGGTCTATACCTCTGTGATGGTTGTGTGCGAGTGGCTTCTCTGGAAGCTCAGATTGGAGATCTCGAGAAGCAAATCGCAACTTTGAGGGAGATTGACAATTTTGAGAGGAGTCTGCTGCTCACTGAGCAGAGTTTAGTGGGGACAGGTAGTGGAGAGGGAGGAGATAATTCAGATGGGGAACAGGCATGTAGCTGGGTGACAGTGGGGCGAGGGAGCAGGGAGGGAGGGAAGAGGAAAGGGCTAGCTAGTCCTGATTTGGTGCAACCTGGCAGATTTGCCCGTTTGAGGGAAGATGTTGGAAGCATCAGCTCAGGAGTAGCTGTATTAGAGGAAGCTGTTACTTCTAACAGACGAGCTAACAGCCCACCTAGTACGGGTGGGGATCAAAATGTAAGGAAGGCAAGACAGGTTGTGGTGGTAGGGGACTCTATCATTAGGAGAGCAGATAGAGCAATCTGCCGCTCTGATCGGCTCAACCGGACAGTTTGCTGTCTCCCGGGTGCTCGGGTCCGGCATGTTGCTGACAGAGTGGATGGATTATTGGGAGGGGCTGGGGATGACCCAGTGGTCATGGTCCATGTTGGTACCAATGACAAAGTAAGAGGAAGATGGAAGGTCCTAAAGTGATTTCAGGGAATTAGGTAGCAAACTTAAGAAAAGGACCTCCAAGGTGGTATTCTATTACCTGTGCCACGCACTACAGTGGAAAGCAAAGCAGTGGGAGATTAGAGAGGTCAATGCGTGGCTTAAGTCTTGGTAAAGGTAGGAGGGTTTTGGGTTTTTAGAGCACTGGGCCGACTTTGCGATTGGGTACAACCTTTATAGTAGTGATGGATTGAACCTAAACGGGAGAGGGTCTGCAGTGCTGGGGGATAGGATGGCTAGAAGGTTGGAGGAGATTTTAAACTAGTAGTAGGGGGGAGGGTCATAGCAATCTACAAAATGGAGATAGGACAGAAAGGAGATGGGCTTCAGCACAGTATAAGGGGGGTGGAGATTGGGGGAGGGGTAAGCTCAGAACAGAGAAGCTATGTAATGTTGATAATTCACAAAATATACAAGTGACGCATAATATTAAATGTATGCTTACTAATGCAAGGAGCCTAAATAACAAAATGGGGGAACTAGAGGCATTAGCATACACCAAACAATATGATATAATAGGCATAACTGAAACATGGTGGGATGAGACACATGACTGGGCAGCTAACTTAAATGGGTACATGTTATTTAGGAAGGATAGGAAAAACAAGAAGGGTGGTGGGGTATGTTTGTATGTCAACCATGATTTAAAGCCAAATCTTAAGCAAATGGAATGCGATGAGGAAAATGTGGAAGCTTTATGGGTAAATATCTGCTTGGGGGAAAAAAGGGATATGTTATAAACCACCTAATGTTAATATTGACGAGGAACAACAGCTGTTTGAGCAAACTGAGAAAGCTGCAAATCTGGGTAACACTTTAATTATTGGAGATTTTAATTACCCGGACATAAATTGGGACAGAGGGACTAGTAGCTCAGCAAAGGGAATTAGGTTTTTAAACTTGTTAAATGACACCTTCATGTCACAACTTGTACAAGCACCAACTAGAATGGACGCTTGTCTGGACCTGGTTTTAACAAACAACGTTGATCTTTTGACCAACATTCAAGTAGGTGAGAACTTGGGAAATAGTGATCACAATATAGTGTCCTTTGAAATAAACTCAAAAAAACAAAAGCACATGGGGAATACTAAAACATATAATTTTAAAAAGGCCAATTTCAATAAGTTAAGGGAAGCTTTACAATATATTGACTGGCATAAACTCTTTAGTGAAAAGAACACTGAGGATAAATGGATCATCTTCCAACAAATATTAAAAAGGTACATTTCTCAGTATGTACCATTGGGAAATAAATATAAAAGAAACAAATTAAAACCAATGTGGCTTAGTAGAGAAGTAAAACAAGAGATTAAAAATAAGAAAAGGGCATTTAAAGCATTTAAATCGGACAAATCAGATGCATCTTATAAAAGATATAAGGAAGCAAATAATGCGTGCAAAAAGGCAATTAGACTTGCTAAACTTCAAAATGAAATAATGATAGCAAAAGAGAGCAAAACCAACCCCAAAGCATTTTTTAAGTACATAAATTCTAAAAAACCCAAAAATGAAAGTGTAGGTACACTAAAAACTTAAATGGGGGTGTTAGTTAATGAAGACCAGGAAAGGGCAGGAATTTTAAATAACTATTTCTCCTCCATATATATTAAGGAAGAACCCATGGCAATAGATGTGCAAATGATTGCTACTAAAAACTTGCAGAATAATTGTAATTGGTTAACTCAAAACAAGGTGCTGCAGCAACTAAAGAAAGTTAATTTAAACAAAGCTCCAGGGCCTGACGGTATCCATCCACGTGTACTAAAGGAACTAAGGAACTAAGTGTAGAAATAAGTGTACCTCAAGATTCTTTTCTTTCAGGAAGTGTTCCAAAGGATTGGAGAAGGCAGCTGTGGTTCCTATATTCAAAAAGGGTTCAAAATCCTTGCCTGGAAATTATAGACCTGTGAGCTTAACTTCTGTGGCTGGTAAAATATTTGAAAGGTTATTAAGGGATAATATTCAAGAATTCCTTGAGAAGAACATGGTTATCAGCAAAAATCAGCACGGTTTTATGAAGCACAGGTCATGTCAAACTAACTTGATTGCATTCTACAAAGAAGTAAGTAGAACTATAGATCAGGGTGTTGCAGTGGATGTGATCTATTTGGATTTTGCCAAGGCATTTGATACAGCTCCACACAATAGATTAGTGTTCAAACTCAAGGAAATCGGTCTAGATGAAAATTCTTGTTCTTGGGTAGAACATTGGCTTAAAAACAGAGTACAAAGAGTTGTCATTAATGGTACATTTTCAAGCTGGCTAGAGGTGGCTAGAGGTTTCTCTCAGGGGGTCTGTTCTGGGACCCCTTCTATTTAACATATTTACAAATGATCTTGAAAACAGCATTGAAAGTCATGTTTCAGTATTTGCAGATGACACAAAACTTTGTAAAATAATACAATGTGAGCAAGATATTACTTTGCCGCAGAGGGATTTAGATACACTGGGGGACTGGGCACTCTAATGGCAGATGAAATGTAATGTTGAAAAATGCAAAGTTATGCACTTCGGCGTAAAGAATACACAAGCAATGTATACCCTTAATGGAAGCGAATTTAGGATAACAACACACGAAAAGGACTTGGGAATTGTTATAGACAACAAACTATGCAACAATGTGCAATGTCAATCAGCAGTGGCCAAGGCCAGTAAGGTATTGTCATGCATGAAAAAGGGCATTCATTCTCGGGACAAGAATATAATTTTGCCTCTTTATAAATCACTGGTAAGACCACATATTGAATATGCTGTGCAGTTTTAGGCACCTGTTCTAAAGAAGGATATTATGGCACTAGAAAAAGTGCAGAGGCGGGCTACAAAATTAATAAAAGTAATGGAACATATCAGCTATGAAGAAAGGTTAACCAATTTAAACCTATTTAGTTTAGAAAAACGTCGCCTGAGATATGATAACATTATACAAATATATTCAGGGGCCAATACAAACCACTGTGTGGAAATCTATTCACAAACCGGACTTTACATAGGACACGAGGCCATGCGTTTAGACTGGAAGAAAGAAGATTTCGTCTAAGGCAAAGGAAAGATTTTTTTTACTGTAAGAACAATCAGGATGTGGAATTCTCTGCCTGAAGAAGTGGTTTTATCAGAGTCCATACAGATGTTCAAACAGCTACTAGATGCATACTTGCAAAAACAGAATAGTCAAGGATATAATCTTTCAATGTAGGGTAATAACTGCTTGATCCAAGGATAAATCTGACTGCCATTCTGGGGTCCAGAATGAATTTTTTTCCTAGCTTGTTGCAAAATTGTGCTTCAAACTGTTTTTTTTTGCCTTCTTTGCCTTCAACAGCAAAAAACAAATGTGAGGAAGGCTGAACTTGATGGACACAAGTCTCTTTTCAGCTATGTAACTATGTAATATGTCAACCCATTGTGGGTTGCAACATTGTCGGTGATAGGTGTAGTGCCTTAGTTCTATCCTTTACTAACCTTGGCAATTCTGAGGAGTATGCATCAACAGCCCAGTCAAAGTATTTAACCAGGAGTAATACACGCACATTCCAAGTATGTTCTAAATGCAGATATAGTACTACTTCTTAACTTGTGATGTGTGTTCATCTGTGACATAAAAATGCAAAAAGCAAAAAACATCTACAGCTGTAAACAATTATAGCTAAATTTTTAACGTACAAAAAAACTGTGACTTGATGTTTAGTCGATAAACCTCAACCATAAAACAACAAGTATGAGTTCAGTACTTAAAAAAAGTAAATAACTTACTGTAGACAAAGAAAAAAGAAGAAAAGCAACAATAGTTCAAATATGATATGCTAATTTTGGAATCACAGTGTGAGTGAGTGAAATAAAACTCACATTTATTCTACCTTATTGTAACAATGCAATGTTTGTGGACCCAGGACATACATTAAAATTAGAAGAATCTCAATGTATCCTTCCTGGTAAAATATGCTATCAATAAATAAATTCATAAGATACTTTTTTGTAGGTCTAAGCTATCACCTGTTTAACCTTCTTGAACAGACAAAAAATGGACATAAAATTTACAAAAGTAAATTTTTACCTATAATAAAAAACGTTTTTTTTATGAAACAAGTGCGTGCAACATTTTGGGGGGAAAAAAACAAAGAGAGACACATTTGCATTGAAATTAAATAAGATTCCTTAATTTTGTGATGAGACGCCAGCTTTCTCATGAACATATGCTGTTGACGGTTTGTATATGTGTGCTAAGAGCCTCCATGCAGAGATGCTGCATGTAGTGTTTGCATTGACTTGCCAAATTCACAGATATATTTTGAAAATGACATGTTTCCGGATCATGCTTTAGAGCATAATTTCATTTAAATATACATTACATTCATCTTTACCAAAAAAGATTTATAAATAGATTGCAGTTGCAAATGTATCTATGTTTCTATACATCTATATATTCTCGATATACAGGGTAATACACTAAATTCTAAACTCTGAGAATTGCAGAGAATGGAACGAAATTTCTCATTTAAGGTCTAAAATAGCTGAACATAAAAAGAAATCTCCGTTCAGCTATGCTTTCAGTTCGGCTACCCTGGCCACCAATTTGAAATTCAATTCTTTCTTTAGTAAATAACCCTGATAAAGTGTAGTGACAGCATGGAGCAAGGTGGTAATGTTATCTGGTTTCCATGAAAACCAGGTGATAAATAGTACTTGGCAGATCAATTAATTTCAACAGTAGACAAACTTTGCACAAGCTCAATGCAGCTGTCAATAGATGTTAAAATTTGGAGTATGGAAGCTGATGGCAGGTGTCACCCGGCGGGCATGCACGAGGGAGCACTCTCCCCTGAGTGCTTCCTCTTCAGCTCCCTCGCGCACCGCACTGATGTAAGGGGCCGGAAGATGGCGTCATCTTCCGGCTCCGGTATCAGTGCGCGGCGCGTGAGGGAGCTGAACAGGAAGCACTCAGGGGAGAGAGTGCACCCTTGCGCGCACGCCCGCCAGCGCGCCCGCCGGGTGACACCCCTGGACCCCAGGGAATTCCCTCAGCACGCCCAAAAGTAGGGAGGCTGGGGGGATGAAATTTAAAAAACAAAAATGTGTGTGTTAGAGTGTGTGTGTGTTAGTGTGTGTGTGTGTTAGTGTGTGTGTGTTAGAGTGTGTGTGTGTGTGTGTGTTAGAGTGTGTGTGTGTGTGTGTGTTAGTGTGTGTGTTAGTGTGTGTGTGTGTGTGTGTGTGTTAGTGTGTGTGTTAGAGTGTGTGTGTGTGTGTGTTAGTGTTAGTGTCTAGGCAGTATATTTCAAGTGTGCTGGGCCCCCTGCAGAATACAGGTAGCAGGGGCTGCACCATTCCTCAGGACCTCTGGCTGCAGGGCTCCAGCCAATGTGATCTCCCCCCTTCATGTCCACAGGTGAGATACAGGGAGGGGGGAATAAAACAATACAATTAATGGATGGAAAAAAAAACGTAGGCTTTTCCCCGCACATTTTGCAGCCCCATACATTTACACACACTATACTCTAACATTTACACACACTATACACTAACATTTACATACACTATTCACTAACATTTACACACACTATTTACTAACATTTACACACACTATTCACTAACATTTGCACACACTATACACTAGCATTTACACACACTATATACTAAACACTAACACACACTATTCACTAACATTTACACACACTATACACTAATATTTACACACACTATTCACTAACATTTACTCACACTATTCACTAACATTTACACACACTATACACTAACATTTACACATACTATTCACTAACATTTGCACACACTATACACTAACATTTACACATACTATTCACTAACATTTACACACACTATACACTAACATTTACACATACTATTCACTAATATTTACACACACTATACACAAACATTTACACACACTATTCACTAACATTTACTCACACTATTCACTAACATTTACACACACTATACACTAACATTTACACATACTATTCACTAATATTTACACACACTATACACAAACATTTACACACACTATACACTAACATTTACACACATGATTCACTAACATTTACAGACACTATACACTAACATTTACACACACTATTCACTAACATTTACTCACACTATACACTAACATTTACACATACTATTCACTAATATTTACACACACTATACACAAACATTTACACACACTACTCACTAACATTTACTCACACTATTCACTAACATTTACACACACTATACACTAACATTTATACATACTATTCACTAATATTTACACACACTATACACAAACATTTACACACACTATACACTGACATTTACACACATGATTCACTAACATTTACACACACTATACTCTAACATTTACACACACTACTCACTAACATTTACTCACACTATTCACTAACATTTACACACGCTATTCACTAACATTTACACACACTATACACTAACATTTACACATACTATTCACTAATATTTACACACACTATACACAAACATTTACACACACTACTCACTAACATTTACTCACACTATTCACTAACATTTACACACACTATACACTAACATTTACACATACTATTCACTAATATTTACACACACTATACACAAACATTTACACAAACTATTTACTAACATTTACACACACTACTCCCTAACATTTACACACACTATACACTAACATTTACACACATGATTCACTAACATTTACAGACACTATACACTAACATTTACACACACTATACACTAACATTTACACACATGATTCACTAACATTTACAGACACTATACACTAACATTTACACACACTATTTACTAACATTTACACACACACTATTCACAAACATTTACACACACTATACACTAACATTTACACACACTATTCACTAACATGTATACAAACTATACACTAACATATGCACACAATATTCACTAAAATTTACACACACTACATCCTTACACAAACAGACACTCTGCAGTCACTACACACACTACATCCTTACACAAACACACACTCTGGAGTCACTACACAAACACACACACACTCTGCAGTCACTACACACACTACATCCTTACACAAACACACACTCTGCAGTACCTACACAAACACACACACACACTTTGTAGTCACTACACACACTACATCCACTACACAAACACACAGTCTGCATCTAATATACACCTCATACATTACACAAATGTACAATCTGCATCCACTATACACACTGCATCCATTAAACACACACTGAATCCACTTAACACACAAACTCTGCATCCACTACACACATTCTACATCCACTATACACACACCAGAATCAGTACAGACACCGCATCCCCGTGGGCGTACTCGGGGGCGGGGGCGGCAGCACTTTGGGCGGACTCGGGTGCATGCACCGGGGGGCCCAGACCTTGAGCTGTGTCAGGGGCCCCCAAATTTCTGATGGCAGCCCTGGGAGTAGTATATGAGTGTGGGGCAGGAAATAGTAAGATATATATATATAGATAAGACATATAGTTGACATATAGACAAATAGCAGAGCTTGCAGAGACAGGAGAAGACCGGAAAGGCATAGGAGGCATCAAAGACACATTTCTAATTTAAATGCAAAATGTCATGGCAGGAGGGCAAGTACACACAGCTAAAAAAAAAAAAACTAGAAATCCATACAAAATATTTTATTACCATCTTTATCACTTGTTTGAGACAGTAAAACTTAAATCTTATTGACGACCCTGCTGCAGTTCCGGGGCACGGTGCTGATACTGCAGTGTTCTTGCAACTTTACGTAGAAGAACAAAATGATAAAAAGCAATAAAAAAGCAGTAAACAAAAAAAATAAATGAAGAGGTGAATCATTCTGTGTGTTATTGAAAGTAATCTATGCAATCTCTTTAAAACAAATACATATGCTTTATATAGCACCCTGGGCTAAAGGACAATGCAATGTTTTCATTGTATAATTATCTCGTAACTAAATATGCTGACTGCCCTGGCTGACAAAATGCAGTTAATACGAGGATAGTGGTTTTTGCTGCAAGCTCTGTATTTTTTTTCTCTCTGCTCCAGAAATCCACATCCATTTAGGTGGACACTATCTTTTCTGATTGTCTGGATGGGTTTAAAAATCAATGTCTATTTACTTCCAGAACCTTGATTAAAATGTTGACATCTTAGCCTAGTTATTTATCGGGCAAGTTAAAGCATTTCCCTTAGATGTGTGTTCATCTATTAAATTGAGCTTTGTTATGTTCCGTGATCGAACATCCTCTACAAAAATGTACTAAAAAAAATCGGCGTATGGGTGCTGCTGTAATGAAAACTTTTTAATTTATAATGAGTGTTATAACAGTAACGTTTAAAAGAATCTAATATCTGTGCTGAATACATACACTTTGCCATTTTTTATAATATTTTGTACAGTATTTTTCTTATTACCTTTTCGCTATCCACAGTTAAACATTAAGTCATATTCATTTCATCTACTCAGCTAACATGATCTCCTTCTAACCATAGACGTGCACACGGGGTGTGCCGGGTGTGCCTGGGCACGACCTTATCCCAGCGGCATGCCTATGGATTGAGACCAGCAAGGGAGATCTCAGGATCTCCTCTGTCGGCTCATGCAGAGCCGGCGCTATCTGAGCGCCGGATCTGCTCTAAGCCTCTATGGGCCGATGGGGAGATCAAAGATCTCCCTCACCGGCCCACAGCAGCATGCAGGGAGGCAGGAGAGGACCCGGGGAGCTCCAGCCAGCATCTCCACTGGGTTCCTCTCGCGAGATCTGAGTGTTGCCGTGGCAACGCTCAGATCTCACAAGAGTGAACTCTAGCCCTGCAAGCTAGAGTTCACTCTTCCCTGGACCACCAGGGAAGGCAGCAGCCCTGTCTCTCCTCCCTACATAAGGTAAGAAGGGAAGGGGGGTATTAACTAATCTGCCCTCACCTCCACCACCACAATCACCCAAACATACAGCACACACACAGCACACAAACAGCACACACAGCACACACACACATACAGCACACAAACAGCACTCTCACACACACAGCACCCTCACACACAGCACACTAACAGCACCCTCACACACAAACAGCACCCTCACACAGAGCACACTAACAGCACCCTCAGAAACACACACACCCAAACCCCTTCACCCACATAGCACACTACCGGCACCCTCACACACACATCACACTAACAGCACCCTCACACAAAGCACCCTTGCACACACACACGCACAGTACCCTTACACACACAGCACCCTCACACAGCACACACGCACACACAGCAGTGTATGTATGTGTGTGTGTGTGTGTATATATATATATATATATATATATATATATATATATATATACATATACACGCGGCGTGTGTTTGTGCACACCCTAATGCAATAGGATGCGCACGCCTATGCTTCTAACATAATAATTGCGAATTTAATAAGTAAGAGAGATAATAAACTTTCCTTTTTTTCTTTTCTTTTTGAAATAATGCTATGACTGGTAGTTACACTAGACTTCTTGTGAGGTTTTATTGCTGTTAAGCATGCAGACTCCTTCAGTTACCGATAGCCACTCATTGATTGCAACAGTGATATTATAGAATTTACAAGAAATCAATAGAGTGAACCCGAATCAAGTTCCCTGGACCAATTTTTCTTAAAGGGACACTGAATCACCAAGACATCTTTAATTTAAATGAAGCTGTTTTGGTGTATAGGTCGTGCCCCTGCAGTCTCACTGCTCAATTCTCTGCCATTTAGAAGTTGAATCACTTTGTTTATGCAGCACTAGTAACCCCTCCCTGCATGTGACTTACATAGCATTCCTAAACACTTCCTGTAAAGAGAGATCTAATGTTTAACCCTCCTGTGAAAAATGCTCCTTCCCATGTACGTTTGCCACGGACTCCTGGAGTAGTGTAGAAGTCAGCCTCCTGCCCACCAACTATGGTCCAGGTCTAGTACACCGTTCAGAAGTTACTCTGCCCAGCCGCCATTAACAGCTTTTCCTGGGTGCCCATGGTTCGGCACTTTGCTATCATGCGAATGGAACCGAACGTTGACTCTCTGGCAGCCGTTCGCATGAACCAAACCCACGAATAGTTCCAGCGGTACTTAGCCGCGACCACTATGGAACTAATTTTGGCATGAGGACTTCCTGGGTTCCCAGTCACCTCAGCTGGACTTAGACGCGAATATTCTGGAACTGTTTTCGTCGTGAGGAGACCGTGCGGTTCCCGGACAACTTGGTTCGTGGTTTTGAACCACTTTGAAATCCGCCAGGAGAGAGATTTTTGGAGGGAAGTTGCTGAGACCAAGGGGAACAAACGTTACCTAAGAGCCAGATGGAGCACCCCATATTGCAACTGCAGTAGCTCACGAAATTTGACTGGCAAATGCACCAAACGCCCGGGAACTATATTGGGCATAGGACCACGTGTGTGGCCGGTCAGAACTTTAACACAGTTTCCCCTACACTGCATGGATCTGAGAACTATATGGAGAACTTGAGAGCTCAGATCAGGGCTATTTAATGATGTATTATTTGTGGTTTTATTTTATGTTTTTATTATGGTTTGGGTAATTTTATGTTTTATATTTTTATGTTTGCCTCTCTGTTCCTGGGAGGTAATTAGCTTACCGGTCTTTAACCCAATTATCTCCCGGGCCCAGTGATTCTTGGGAGGGGCTTGTGGTAAAGACAATGGAGACCCCCAGCTGGGGTCTGTGTATAAAAAGACTGTGTTTGGATGCATAAAGCCAGTTGTATTCCCTGAACTATGCATTGTCTAGTTACTGGGAGGGGAAGGGCTATAATCACTGCTTAGCACCTTGTTCCAGCTTGTGGAGGATTCAACGGGGAAAGTCCTTGTAAGGACTAGAACTCCCAGGACTGTGTGTCATCCAGTCCCTGGGAGGGAATAGTGCTAGTCCCCTACCCTGTTCCAGGACTGAGAGGCTCCAGGAGGACCCCAGTCAAGACTGGGGCAGAAGCGCTGAGCTTTTTCCCTGTTCCAGCTATGAAGCTCTGAAACATCTTTTTTGACATCCTTTATTTCAGATTTTTTAAAAATACAAGAGATACAAAACATATATAAGACAACATTCCAACAAGCCTAAGAATATCTTCAACATCATAAAAAGGCTTCTGGGTAGAATCAGATTCCAAAAATAAAAAAGACAACTGTGCACATATATGTTAATCCTGATGTGACCATCAACCGCATCCTCTGACTGGAAATAGCAGAGAAAGATAAGGAAAAGGAAGGAAAGAAAAGGAAGGTAAGGTGAAAAAGCCAGGAGGAAAGAAAATAAGAAAATGAAAAAACACCCAATTCCTCTACACAATAACTTGCAGATCACTTACCAAAGTCCTCACTTGGCACCACAGTCGTCACTACAATGACCCTATATATACTCAGACCAGAGAGCCCAAGTAAAGGCAAACGTATCACTTGTGTCATATAAAGAGGCTGTCACAGCTTCCATAGTACTAATATCCTCAACTCTATCTAGACACTGCTTGTCACTAGGAACCTTAGTAAACAGGTAGAGAATAGGGATTACTTTGCCACATAACGTACATTTCTGGTAAGATCATTCTAGTTTATAGAAACAGACAGAGAGGTAACATATAGTAACATGTGTAGAGTCAAAAATGGGTCGCAAGAGAATACTGAGGACGGGCAGCAGCTGAAATAGCCTGCCCTTCGGTGGGTCCCCGCTCAGTTCTCAAGCTGATTTTTGCTCATCTTGTTCCATTACAGAGAGAACATATCTAAAGCATATCAGACTGGTCCCACCCATACGGGCAGTCCAGATCCAAAATGCCAGCAAGTTCTCTCTGCACAAGAGATATAGCAACCCCAGACGATCGTTTCAGCCTTGTTAGGCATCATCAGTGAGGCATAGCTGATATCTCCCTAGGCACCGTGAGCAAGGGGTCCACGTCTGGATTATCCCTTTAAACTTGTAGAGAGTCAAAAATGGGTCGCAAGAGAATACTGAGGACGGGCAGCAGCTGAAATAGCCTGCCCTTCGGTCGGTCCCCGCTCAGTTCTCAAGCTGATTTTTGCTCATCTTGTGCCATTACAGAGAGAACATATCTGAAGCATATCAGACTGGTCCCACCCATACGGGCAGTCCAGATCTGAAATCCCAGCAAGTTCTCTCTGCACGAGAGATACAGCAACCCCAGACGATCATTTCAGCCTTGTTAGGCATCATCAGTGAGGTAACATGACCTCAAGTCTGGAGGGCTTTGCCTCCCCTGAAAGCAACCCCATATCAGATGAATCTCATGACAAAATGGGGTGATCAAGTGTGGCATGTACTTACCTCCCTTGAGTCGTGCAGTCCTCCTCCTTATCTTGACCCGATTTCTTGTTGTATTAATACACTAAGTCCAGCCATTCTTAGGATTGGTAATATGTCTTTTGGATCCACTTTTGTGGGTTTCCACTTTCCTGCGTGTTTGGATAAGACCTCTGTGACTTCAAGGGACAGTCCTATCAGACATCATCCCATCATCGGCAGCATGTGGAGACATGGTCACCTAGAATTCTGTGAAGGGATTATGGTGATCTACACCTGCTGGGTGAACAGTTTAGAATGAATTGCCTGTTACCAAGAACTAATTGTATGCTGATAAAAAATGATAACCTTCTATACCATAACAAGTCAGGAAACTGAATTCCAAGATCATCCTTCCATTTAATATTGAATTGGGAAAGACTCAAGGTGGGTTGTAACATTGAATACCAAAGCAAAATCCCCCTTGAGACACGCTCACCAGTATCACACAAACGCTCATAGGAGGTCAGGAAGCATGAGGCAGCCTTTAACACCTACCTTAAAATGACCTTATGTTTCTGTGTGCTTTCATTTTATTATACCTGTTTTCATATATTGTGTTTAAATGCTATTTGGTTCTAGAAAATAATGAGATTATCTAAATTTGTGGTTTTTGCATTTCAATTTTTTTTAAACTTGTTTTCTAGTGATGTGGTGTGTTACATTTTTTAGTATTTTTTGTGGTTAATTTAATATTCTTAATATATGACTTATTCGCTGAGCAGTTAGTTTTAATAAGCAGTTCAAGATCTATAATGCAACCAACTGTATTGTTAAAAGTCAAACTTATACGGAAAATTCACAATACATTACATTTGTAATTAAAAAGTTGAATTTATTGAACATAGTCTGTTTTTACGTATTGTGCAGTGTGTTGCAGTTTTGTGTTATAAGAGGGTTTTTTTGGCAGAATACCTCATTCCTCTTGAAGTGCTGGGATATTTAATACGCCCTCTGAAGACTTAAATGAGGTTCTTCAAATTGATCTTTCAATCATGAGTGATTATTGTATTATATAATAGCTCCCTGGAAAGATTCAGCACATGTTGTGAAAATTAGGTATTTTAATCTTTTTGGGGGAGGGGAAGTTCATTAATTTGAAGTCTGTACATCTAATACTTTACTTAATGTCACATATTGATTTTTTTTTCTTGCTGTGCAAAAAAAGTGACACAAATGTGAACAATTTAATGGTTTATTTTTAACAGAATATCAAAGATAAAGAATTAGAGAGGCAATGATTAATAAGATTTTAATATATCTACACACACATTATTTGAGATGACCTAATTATGAAATAATTCATAATGAGATAAACGTTTGACGTCTGACAACAGAATGTAGGCAAATGGTTGCCAATAGACTTCGCCATGGGTGGTACTTCGAATACCAAATCAAATGAACATGTTCGACCATTGCGCTGGTCATTTGTTTGGTTTTAAATCTGTTTGGCACTTCAGAGATCCTTTTTGATGGCTGAAAAGCCAAACGTCCTAAATTTGGAAGAACTGGCATTCAGAGGAAACCAAATGTACAAGTCTAATTGCCATCTGCTATCCATTTGTGTGTCTAAAAAAGAATACACCCTGCAAGAATCAAGGAGGTCTTTAAAAAATATTAACAGTTATTTAGATTCTTTAAGGGGCATGATGAAAAATATAATTTCCAATAAAATCATGGCAGCATTGACTTATTGATAATTGTGCCACGTACACATGGCTAAAGTGTTAGAAATAGAACTGTAATATTATTATGAATAGGAATACACACTCCCTGACAGAATTGGAGGGAAAGAATAAAAAATATGGCTTCAACAGGTGGATAAACCACAAAATCGTAGTGTTAGGCATGATCACAATGCCAGTGTTCTGATGCTTTGAGACTTCAGCAACGCCATGTACCTTATGTTAAAAATTCTACTTACCTCTCCCTATAATTGTTAGGAATCTGGGAACCAGAACACACAGACAGAATCACAAACATGTGAATGACCGGGTTATACAAATAAGCAGAGTCAGAATAGAAGCCAAGGTTATAGAGGTAAGCAACGATTAAACAAGCAAAGGTCAAAGATTGGGATACCAAGAATCCACAACAGGGCAACAAGGAATAGGAGAGATAAGTATAAATAGGCATCACTTACATCTAATTGGTCAATTTCCACTTGGAATTCACCACTATTCGTGGAAGGTACTTGACCTTCCTAATATGACCTCTGACGTAATTTTCATGCCGCGAATTCGGTCTACCGAATTCTGCGTTCGGCAAACGCCGAATTCGGACAAAGCGCCAGACAAAATGCTAGCGGGGATCGCAAGGCTGACAATAATACCCTTTCAGTAGATGGGACCTTTTTTGAGGCCTACCTGTTCGTCGGTTTTGGCACATAAAAAACGATTTGCTCTCAGTAACTTGAAAGGTCTGAAGGTTTTCCCTACATATTTCATACCACATGAACAGGTAAGTAAATAAATCACTCCCTCTGTTCTGCAGTTGAAAAAAGATCGAGCTGGGAACGTGTCAAAGTTGTTGCTGTCCGTGAACTCCTTGGAGTTTCTTCCAATGAACTCGCATGCACTACAGTGCCCACACGTATATGTACCCTTAGGTAAGTAATTATTGAGCCCTCTCCTCAAAGGCGTTAGATGACTCTGTAACAGGTTATCTCGAAAATGTCTCCCTCTCCTTGCTGTTACAGAGGGAAGGGAAGTAATTACTTGTTTTAAGTGTGGGTCGGATTTAAGTATTGGCCAGTAACGTCTAAGAGTACCCATCATATAGTCCCAACCAGCATCATATTGAAAAGGCGGACCTGGCCACTTTGAATATAGAACCTTGTGGTAATCTTAGCAAAGAGGAAAAGCTAGCCCTAAAACAACTAAAAGAGAACGATGAATTGGTGATTAAGCCATCCGACAAGGGTGGAAATATAGTACTTATGGACCACTCTAATTACATACAAATGGTACAGCGCCTGTTGCAAGATAGAGAGACTTATCAGATACTCAGCCATGATCCCACCATGCAATATCTGGCTGAAATAAAGACATTATTGAATCATGCGGTATGAAATATGTAGGGAAAACCTTCACACCTTTCAAGTTAAGAATTAGGGAGCATGTCAATTCAGTTAGGAGACCTCTAGAAACCCCAATATCCCGTCATTTGAAAATATATCATTCAAATTCATCTAAAAATATAAGATTCGTGGGAATTGAGCATATCCCACAGACTCAAAGGAGAGGGGACTGGGATGTCAAATTAAGACAACGAGAATCCTACTGTATTTACAGACTCAAGACCCTTTCACCTGCAGGACTGAATGAGGGTTTCTCATTTGCGGCTTTTTTGTGATTATTCTCTATTTTAGGTGTTGTATATAATAAGGATATCCCTACTAAGTCCAACTTCATAGACAGTAGGTTGAATGATTATATATAGTTATTGTGTATTTAATTATATCACTGTTATGTGTGGTTATTTCACGTTGGTAACTTGTATTGGTCTGTACCTTTAAACTTAGATGAGTTATGAATAGCAGTATATCGATCAATTAGACAGTGCTTGATGTTCCCTTTTTTTCTCCTCTTTAAAAGATGGTATTAACAACCGATGTAATTGGGTTGCTATAATTTCTAACCTGATACAGTGGGTGAGACCCTTTATAATTTAGGGTTAACTGTATCATTGATAGTTAGAAGCTAATAAAGGACTTAGAACTGTACTACCAGAATAGATCGATAGTCTGCATTATGACTATTTGGACATCTTTATTTCCGCTTATTTTCATTACAGCCTAACTTTTTATAAGCCCTATATTTTGGGCAGTAGTTTTGAGGGGGTGGTTTCTCCCCATTCTACATATGGCATATACAACTAATTCCCCCGTTTCTCTGTCACCCTCCGTGATCTCGGAGGCTGACGAGAAGGGGAGTTAGTATTGCCTAATTGGGACAGCCCCAGTGGGCGGTCTGCAGATTCCGTCACTGGATGATGCGCTTATGCCACTCCCACCCTAGGTGACTCGCCTCCCCACGTGGGTACCACTTGACGGGGAGGACTATCTGTGACGCCTCCTGGTCACGTGTCCTGACTAGTGGGCAATGGGGTGTGAGGAAACATGGCAACACACGCACACGCGACGCCCACAGCTGCTTAGCGCTGATTGCTACACTGTATATAAGCGGATACAAGGTTGCACCACAAGTTTATCGCTCCTGACGATGGCGTTTAGAACGCCGAAACTCGCGTCGAGCTTGTCATTCCTTTTTTGTTTTTTGTTCACTAGGTAGCACGTTATTATGGATTATAACTTAATTTTGACTTAGCTATCTGGACAAGAAGGGACAGGGTCACAGGTAGGCACTTGTGTTTGCTTACAGTGCCGAGGTATACAGGGATAGGAGCTTTTCTCTTATTAGAGGCTACTTTTTAGGACTGGGCGGGGTTGCTTTTCCTTCTTAGGAGGTGTCTACCCCCTTCATTAGCCCAGTTGTGTTTCCCTCTATCCACCTGTTTTTATCTAGCTCTGATCTAGGTCTGCATAATTATTTGGATTAGCCTGGACATTTTTTGAGCTGGATATTGGTTGGGTCTGGATGTTTTTTCATACACCATTCCCCTTACCCTGGTTTCCCCACTCTTTCCTGTCCTTTTATTGTTTTTTCCATTAGGATTATTAAAGGTAGGGACTCCTTTTTAGTTATTCCCCGACTTAGGACCTTCTGGTTCTATTTTTTCTTTTTCTTTTCATACATATATATATATATGTATATAATTTTTTTAAATTATTTTTATTTATATATAGGTATACATATAGTGATATATATGTATATAATTATGTATATATATATTATGTCATTCTACGTGTATTTTGATATCTATATATATATATATAGAAATACAGTTAGAACGAAATTACACATATATTTTTTAATTATTTATTTTTTATTTTTTTTTTATTTTTTTAACGTATTTACCTATAAAAAAAATGTCTATTATATATATATTTAATCAATATCATTCTACGTGTATTTTGATAATATATATATATATATATATATATACATATATAATTTTATATATATATATATATATATATATTAATATTAAAAAATATGTATGTGTAAATGTGTATATATATATATATATATATATATACTTAGATCATATATCATATATATATATATATATATATATATATATATATATATATATATACATGATCTAAGTATATTTAACGCTTTACTGTAATTAACCTTAAGGGGTTAAGAGGGGAGGACAGGGGCAGAGACAGTGTCAGCCAGTGATTTCAGATCATTGGCTGACACATAGGAACAGTGATCACAGTGACTAACTGTCATTGTGATCACCTCCTGCAGATCGCAGTAATTGGCCACAGGGGGAGTGCCTTGGTGGCCAGGCATGCCCCCCACCACGATCTGCAGGGGGATCATGCCTGCAGTTACATTTGTCAGCCAATAGGCTGACACATAGTAACACTGATCGCAGTGACAGGCTGTCACTGCGATCAGATCACAGTGACAGGCTGTCTCTGCCATCAGACTGTGCAGATCGTGGTCACTGACTGCCGGGGGACTGCCTGGGTGGCCAGGCATGCTCCCCGGCCGTGATCTGCAGAGGAAAATGCCACGGCTACATGTGTCAGACGATTTTAAAATTGACTGACACATGGTAAATACCGATCGCAGTGACAGCCTGTTGAAGGCTGCAGACCGCGGTCACTGGGCACGGGGGGGCTGCCTGGAGGGTCAGGCATGCCTCCCAACTGCGATCTGCAGCGGGCTCATGGCGACGGCCACGTAGGCGGCAAGAATGGCTAGGAATTTCTATGCCGCCCTGCGGCGTTTAGAGCCAGCCCCTTAAGGACGGCATAGAACGTCCTCCGTCCTTAAAAGGTTAAGACAGAGCTCAAAATTTCAACTTGCCATTAGCTATTTTACACCCGGTGTGTATGCTATGGCTTGCAGTAGTGAGTAACTTTTATGGTCTGGCTAGTAGCATAGGAATTCAAATATTAAGCCCTGGTTTAAGGTAAATACTTATTTAGTACAACTATTTGAAACACTGAGTTGTTACAACCTTTTTAAATAGAATTGCTGCAACATTTTAAAGTTTTTTATTTTATAATTTTTTTGTTTTGTTTTGTTTCATTTTTGCAGACAATGAATTTCTATCTATCTCCATCTTTGGACCGATTTGTATAAAGTGATTGACTGCATTTTTCTAAAAATAAAAGTGCCATTGTACAAGTTCAGGCATTTTTAGATGTGCATATCTCCATAAAAAATATTGTTTGCGCTCCGATGGGCATAAAAAAGAAATAATGGAACTCTCAAACTTTTGGGCTCTGATGTGTGCTATCTGCGTTCTTATTTGCATTCCATTATCAGATCCTCTCCTGCCAAGAAAGTTGCAGTCATTTGGAAACGATTTCACAGTGTCATGTACTGATGTTATTTTCAAACAGAAACAACAGAGAAAATACAAGTTCTACACGAAAGAACCGTTTGTAACATCCACTCAATGTTGAGAAGCGTATAGACTATAGCAGAACAAAATATACTTCCAATAACACTTAGAATTGTATCAGGCAATGCAGAATCCATGTTTCTTTGTACTTGCTACTTGCTACTAAATCTGGATCTGTTACCACTGACATGCTTGTCTCCAGAAACGCAGAAGCTTTGTTGTCTAAAGAGTAAGATTTTTTCTTTCTTTTTGCCAAATTGTCTGTCGCAACTTACATTTTAAATGTTGGTAAGAAACCGAGCACAACAAACTTTTAATTGAATAAAATGTTAGATATATTTAGTATTTATTGTATATTTATATTTTTAAGTATATTTAGTATTACTACTTTTACAAAAATATCTATTAGTTATCAGTTTTTTTAACCCAAATTAAACATCAAAAATAAGAACTGTAATCTTAAAGCTCATGGAATGTAAAAGAAAAACACCATAACAACTTCATCCAAATCTTACCTTAAGGGGTTAAACCGTTCTCAGACGCTGTATCCCCAAAAGGCTGCCTCCAGCACCGGACCTGCAGTTCATCTGGGCGTCATCCAGCTTCTGAAATTGAGTTTCTGGAATTGCTGACGGAGCAGCAAAACATTTAACTATTATGTTTATATTTTGCCGTTCACTAATAGGTGTATTTTCCCCCCATGTGGTTCCCAAATCAAGGGAGAGGGGGAGAGGAAGAGTAGTAAATGTATGTGTATATATGGTGACAGGGCCACTGGGGGCATGTTAATTAAAGGCAGGTGCATAGCTAGCATATGAAAACTCTCTGTATTCTTTTTTTTAAGTCAATGTTCTGTAATTAAAGTGTTACCACTTTTGTTGAGCTCTGTCTCTAAGCCAATGTTCTACCCAAGAACAAACATTTTTCATCGAGACCAACTTCTTTTAGTGTGAAGACTGCCCTATAGTGTGGAAACATATTGAATGCCTTGGCAAAATCCATATAGATCACATCCATTGCAACATCTTGATCTATTCTTCTATTTACTTCTTTACAAAATGCAATTAAGATAGATTGTCATGGGGTGGGGCCTGACCGCCATGCTGAACGGTCACATGAAAGAGCAACTCCAGCAATCTTTTGAGTTTTAAGCCTATTAAAGCCGATCTCTCGCCAACCTGGCGACTAGAAGCTGGGGTCCCATGCACAAGGCTGGCTCTGAGGAGAGACTTGCACACAGTGTTTTAGCCCTTTGGAGATCTAGCTCTTGCTAAGTTATACTATAAAATGTGCAGAATTATCACACACCCATGTTAATGTTATAATATGTATTCTACAAAGATTTAAATTAATGTCGTGGCACAGTAACACTGGCTTGTAATTCTGTGCACAACAAAAATAAAGAATATATATATAAAAGCAATTTTTTATTATTATTATTTTATTATTTATATAGCGCCATCGGATTCCGTAGCGCTGTACAATGTCATCACTTATGTCTCATAAAATCAGGCTGATTATTGCTAATATTGTTCTTCTCAATGAATTCTTGGATATTATCCCTTAATATCTCTTAATAACTCTTCACAGGTCTATAATTTCCAGTCAAAGGTTTTGAACCCTTTTTGAATATAAAACCTGCATCTGCTTTCCTCCAATCCTCCTGTACAATTCCTGAAAAAGAATCCTGAAAGATTAAAACCAGAGATTCGCCTAATTCCACACTTGACTTCTTAAGGTAAGTACAGTTTTGGTGTATAGCTCATGAGTTAAATCTCTTTTATTTCTATTTACGCCTTAGTCTCACCTCCCCTGGCTGTGACTTGCACAGCCAACATGAAAACAATGGTTTTATTTTAGATAAGATATTACAGTATAGTGCAAGAATCTTAGAACTTTATAAGTTATCTCCTGTTCTGTTAATTGAACTTTAGCCATACACAGGATGCTGCTGCAGGTTCTAGCAGGCTATTACCAGAGCACGTGAAAAGACATTCTAAAATGAACACACTGTGCAATAAGGGAAGCTAATAAAACTTAGACTCGTATTCAGGAAGTGTGTTGGGAGGCTGCGTGATTTACAGGCAGGCGAGATGTGGCTAGGGTTGCAGACAAAAAGGTGATTTAACTCTTAAATGGAAGAGAATTGAGCAGAGAACCTGCAGGGGCATTACCTATACACCAAAACCATTTTATTAATCTCAAGTTGTTTTGGTGGTTATAGTGTCCCCTTAAATTTGAAATTAACTTTAAATTTACTTTGCGGACCTGACAGTTGTCAATTTCATAAATAACCGTGAACATGTATATATTATTTTTCATTTGACTATAAACAGCAATCTACACACTTCATCACGTAATGATTAAATGTTGTGATTCATTTGTTTTGTTTATTTGAATGATCTAAAAAATAATGTTTTTTTGTGTAGTAAATTTTGCCAGTTTACACAGAAATTTCCATTTTAGAAGACCTCCACCCTTTTATAGAGGTGGGAAAAATTCCACCACAAAATGAATTCTGGAAAAAATGCATATTAAGACACAAAAAAAGCCTCATACGCAAAAAACATGACAGATATAATAAATTGGGCCAAAGGTTGACTGATCCGTAGATAGAAAGTGTCTGTGACACTTTGATAAATCTCTCCCAATATGTTTTATCCTATGTGCTACCACGGCATAAAATGTTTTTCAATAAATGTCATGTTAATGTTCTTGAAACAAACAGCGCTGGGTAGTGAAAGGTTTCATCAAAAATTATTTAGATGTGCTGGTTATAATATGAAGATAGCAGAAAGGTCATCGATCTCTTCGAATGCACCTCCTGATTAGGACTCTGCTGAATAATAGGATATTAATCAATCATTGTAACAGTATAGTGCCCAGACTGATAAACACTGAAATGCAAAACATTCTGATTGTCAAACTCTCTTCTCTGTGTGAAGATAGTTATGTGGTGAAATACATTGGGCTGTCTGAATTGGTCAATTGTTTACCCACAATCATTTGTTGACGTGTTATAGCAGGGTCTGTGTAGCTTCTCTTTACAATAACGAATGACTGGTGAAAATTGCAGGCAGTTGCAAAAGATACAGATTGTAAGGGCTTTCAGCTGCTTATCAGAACTTCAATCAAGGACCAGGATTTCATGAATCAGTTACAGATAAAAACATGTACTCTGTTTCAGGGGTTTAAAAGTTTGATACTTCCGACTGGTTAGAATGTATTTCTTGCCATTATCTGCCTGTTAGTATAATCCAGAGGCCTGTGTGAAATGTAGTTAAAAACAGGTAGACTGTCAATATTGAATATGCTTGTTTGTAGTATATGTAAGTAATAATTAATAGCATAAATGGTCCAAGTTTGGTTAGATAACCTTATAATACACATTCTTCTTTCAATTAACAAATAGTAAATGACAATAAAAGGGCATCATCCATAGGATGATAAACATTAAAGCTTATTGTGGTATATGTTGTGTTTATCTTTGGACGTCACCTCCTTGAATAGCGATATATGCCCCTCTTTGTTTCTGCAAAATGGAGTTTATCTTCCACATTGTCCATATAAAGCTGTTCAAACTTGGGCACAATATTAGATTGTAGACATGTGCATATGAATTCGGACGAATTTCGGGCAATTCGGACATTTGGGTACTTCCGAATGTCCGAATTGCCGAAGTGCCGAATTGCCGAAGTGTCGAATTGCTGAGGTCCCGAAGTTCCAAAATTACCAATTTTCCGAAGTGTCGAAGTCCTGAAGTTCCGAAGTGCTGAAGTGTCAAAGTGCCGAAGTGCCGAAGTTCCAAAGCACAGTATTGCCTAAATACTAACATACTTACCCAGTGAAAGAAGAATGTTACATTGTATACAATTTTAAATAAAAAGTATACAAACATAGCCAGGATTCAGCTGTAAGCATTTGCAACACTTACAACAATCAAGTAACATACATTCGCTATACCGTGAGTAGGGGCATGTCTATTAAACAGTGAACAGCCTGTGACTGTTAAAAAAAAAAAAAGGTCCCCCCTCCCGTGCCCCCACCCACAGGCTGCTCACTGTTTACTAGACATGCCCCTTCTCGTGGTATAGCAAGTAGGGGCAAAATTTACTAATACTAAGTAATTTTTACTTAGTATTAGTAAATTTGGCTGAAAGACCAATTTAGGACTTCCAGCCTTTTGGTAGATAACTCCCTAATACCGTGGGAATTAGGGAGTTATTTACTAAGCGGCTGCAAGAGAAGTCCCGAAGTGCCGAAGTCCCGAAATTCTGAAATACCGAAGTTCCGAAGTGTCGAAGTGCCGAAGTTGCCGAATTTCCGAAGTGTCAAAGTGCCGAAGTTCCGAAGTGCTGAAGTGCCGAAGTTCCGAAGTTGCCGAAGTGTTGAAGTGCCGAATTGCCGAAGTCCCGAATTGCGAAAGTCACGAATTTCGGAATGCCGAACTGAACCGAAAATTTTCCCCATGCACATGCCTATTAGATTGCACCACCAAAGGTGATAATATCCCAACTTCTCAGGCACTTGTGTGAACTCTCCCACTTTTTTATATCACATATAATAAAACCATATTTATAAACCATAAAGAGTGTTAAGTGTGACTTGTTTTTAATGCTGATTATTAAAGGGACACTATAGTCACCTGAACAACTTTAGCTTAATGAAGCAGTTTTGGTGTATAGAACATGCCCCTGCAGCCTCACTGCTCAATCCTCTGCCATTTAGGAGTTAAATCCCTTTGTTTATGAACCCTAGTCACACCTCCCTGCATGTGACTTGCACAGCATTCCATAAACACTTCCTGTAAAGAGAGCCCTATTTAGGCTTTCTTTATTGCAAGTTCTATTTAATTAAGATTTTCTTATCCCCTGCTATGTTAATAGCTTGCTAGACCCTGTATGTGATTAAAGTTCAATTTAGAGATTGAGATTCAATTATTTAAGGTAAATTACATCTGTTTGAAAGTGAAACCAGTTTTTTTTTCATGCAGGCTCTGTCAATCATAGCCAGGGGAGGTGTGGCTAGGGCTGCATAAACAGAAACAAAGTGATTTAATTCCTAAATGACAGTGAATTGAGCAGTGAAATTGTAGCGGAATGATCTATACACTAAAACTGATTTATTTAGCTAAAGTAATTTAGGTGACTATAGTGTTCCTTTAAATGTCAGATAGAAGAAAATATTTGGTTAATCTGAATCGATTTGGACAATTTGGGATTTACCAAAGTGGCATTTTGGTTCAGATTAATTTAATCTATTAGATAGAAACATAGAAATATAGATACATAGCATGTGACGGCAGACCCATCTTGTCCAGGGCCATCTTTAACAAGGGACAAATGGAGCAGCTGCTCCGGGCGCAGTTATTCCTGGGGGGGGGCAAAGCAGATGCCCCTTGAGCCTGCAACAATTAAATCATGGGCCCTTGGTGGCCCATTAACTTTGTTCTCCCGGACTGCTGGGAGGAAGTTAATTCCAGACAGGTCACATCCTCCCAGCTAGAGTAGAGTACCGTGTGGGTAGGAGAAGAAGACACCACATCCAGAGGAGGAGAGAAATTGAGGAAGGTTGGTGCCTCAGACTACCATCAGCCTAGGTCAGCCAGCTCCCACTGGACCCCATGGAAGCCACCCTTCTGCATCAAAAGTAAGTAAACAGGAGTGACACAAGGATACTCACTGTCAGACTCACTCTCGGACACAGTGACTTTGATAGTTATTAATGGGCAAATTTACTAAAGTATTTGTAAATGGGCACACTGACTGTAATATGTATTAATTGGAAAACTTATTGTGGTATTTCTTAATGTGCATCTGGCTTGGCATATGTCTAATGGTGCAAACTTACTGTGTATATTTTTAACTGACTGTGGCATGTTCTCTGGGGCACAGTAACACTGAAAACAGGTAAGTTTTGCGTGTTGTTAAAAATGTTAAAGTCAGTGTGACCTTTTGGCAAGTGTGCTGGTGCATAGTGAACCTGTGGCCATATATTTTTGCTTGTGGTGTGGCCCGGACTTCTGGGAAGAGCTTTGGTGTGTCTTGAGTGAGAAAAGGTTCAGGAGCACTGATATTTGATGCTAATTTGTTTTTGTTTTTTTGTATGTTGGGGTGGAGGTCGTAATTGCAGGGGGTTGGAGGGCGGATGCCAGGGGGCCCAAACAACTGAGTGTCCAGGGTCCAATCTATATTAAAGACGGCCCTGATCTAGTCTGCCCAATTTTCTAAATTCTTTCATTAGTCCCTGGCTTTATCTTATAGCTAGGATAGCCTTATGCATATCCCACGCATGCTTAAACTCCTTTACTGTGTTAACCTCTACCACTTCAGCTGGAAGGCTATTCCATGCATCCACTACCCTCTCAGTAAAGTAATACTTCCTGATATTATTTTTAAACCTTTGTCCCTCTAATTTAAGACTATGTCCTCTTGTTGTGGTAGTTTTTCTTCTTTTAAATATAGTCTCCTTCTTAACTGTGTTGATTCCCTTTATGTATTTAAATGTTTCTATCATAACCCCCCTGTCTTGTCTTTCCTCCAAGCTATACATGTTAAGATCCTTTAACCTTTCCTGGTAAGTTTTATCCCGCAATCCATGAACCAGTTTAGTAGCCCTTCTCTGAACTCTCTCTAAAGTATCAATTTCTTTCTGAATATACAGTCTCCAGTACTGTGTACAATACTCCAAGTGAGGTCTCACCAGTGTTCTGTACAATGGCATGAGCACTTCCCTCTTTCTACTGCTAATACCTCTCCCTATACAACCAAGCATTCTGCTAGCATTTCCTGCTGCTCTATTACATTGTCTGCCTACCTTTAAGTCATCAGAAATAATCACCCCTAAATCCCTTTTCTCATATGTTGAGGTTAGGATTCTATCAAATATTCTGTACTCTGCCCTTGGGTTTTTACGTCCAAGATGCATTATCTTGCACTTATCCACATTAAATGTCAGTTGCCACAACTCTGACCATTTTTCTTATTTACCTAAATCATTTGTCATTTGGCTTATCCCTCCTGGAACATCAACCCTGTCAGAAAAAAAACTATTCAGACAAACCAAAATGGAGTAAAAATGGAACAAACAGTATAATACAAAATATAAATATTATGTATATAATTTGCTGTATGCTGAAAGATGCATTTTCAACCCATTTGGTTCACTGATCATTTTAGAAGAATTAATCAATAGACAGGAAAAAAAGAAGAAGCAGCAAAAAACATATATACAAATATATAATTTTTTCTTTTACTATTCCTCATTTCCCCCCCTCTTTTGGTCACCTTTTTCACTTGATGTGTGAATAAAATAAACTATTAATCGCTCGACCATTAATAATCTTTTTTTTTCATATCAATTGTCTTTTTTTTTGGTCAACTCAAAAAACAAAAAAAAATGGCTCGTTCATTTCTTGTTTCATTTGTTGTGATTCAGTGACATCTTGGAGTTACAGAGTTCGGAGGACTAGTGATCGCCCAAAATTTGGCCAAATAGTGATTCATTTGAAATCAAATGTATAAGTCTAATGATGTCTTCCTTCAGTAAATGAAAAAAAAAAAAAAAACAATGGCAAGTGATGGATTGGCAGGTTTTATGTCAATAGTAGAGATGCAGCAGGTGATGGAGTTGATGGTGCTGTAGCAGAGGCTGTAGTGCTTTCCTATGTTCTGACTGGAAACGTATGAGATCTGTGTGACTGACAGTGTGAGTAAAGTGAGTTGGAAGTAAACGGAAAGTAGTCTGGATCGGTGTCCGCCCTGAGTGGAGGTAAGTCTGGGTATAAATAGACTGGGTAAACCCCTCCCACAACTCCAGGCTCCGCCTTAACATATAGTTAATACGTTTATATATTTTAAATGTATTAACTTTTTTAAACTTTTTTTTTTACTTTTTTCACCAGCATGGGGACTGCCTCTCAGTTCAGACAGTCCTCCTGCTGTCAGCACTGTGGACACCTATTGCGGTCATTTGAGCGGTTACATGGCCCCTGGGGGTCCTAAATTGGAGAAGAGGGACTGTCGTCTCATCAAGTTGTTCAGTGAAGGAGAGGGCGTGATATCTGTTGTTTCTTACTAAATCTTCTGGTGTTTTCGATATTAAGTCGTCTTGTCTTGTATAGTTCTTTCAATTTTCTCTTTCCCAGACAGGCCTACTATCACTTCTTGTGGTTTCTCTAGGAGATTGTGGTTCATGTGTAAATTTGTGAGTCTTTAGTCTAACCATTGGTGATGTCTGCCTTTGGGTTTCTATCCTATCATGTAAATTTTCTCTGTGATGTATCACTTCTGGTCCTACTGTCTTTCGTGAGATATTGTGTGTTATGTCAGTGATTTGTGTTTTTCCTTGTGTTATATTGGATTGGTGTCTCAGTTTCGGTGCATAAGGTTCTGACCTTTTGAAGTGTGTAGTATTTCTGTATTTTTCAGAAGTATGGAAATGGTGTGATACTCTTGGTGAGTGTCTTTTATAGGGTGAGTAGTGTCTTGAGGTTCTTCTTTGAAATTGATTTTTCTGGGTGAAATCCTGACTTTTCAGACATCTTGGTCTAAATGATTACGTTCTTTGGATAGTGTCCCTTTCATGCCTTTTTATATTCAGTGTAATTTCTGTGACGTTGGTTTGTGGTTTTAGGATTTTTTGGAGATTACACTAAACACAGATGGACAACATATATAAACCAGGACTTGACAGGACTACCTAAATTTCTGAGGAAGCCCAGCCGGGTGAAACATGTTAAGTGTTGGTACTGGAAGAATGTATTCCCTATTTGCTTTTTATATATATATATATATATATGTATATATCATGTGATCGCAGAAGTGATCTGACATCGGTGGAACACATCCAAGATGGCGCTGGAATTCATGACAGCGTTCCAAGAAAGGAACATAATTACACATAATGATCAGCTGGAATCAGAAGGGGATTGTCTAGGAATACATCTAAAGTGGAGGAGTCTCAACCAATGAAGAGAAGTTTATGTAAAACGCACACTGGGCCACCAATGGACTCTGGGGGTTAGGCCATATAGGGACAGAGGAGGGGAGGGTTTGTTATGCTACTTTTTTCTTTGGCACTAGTGCACTTCGATTTTACTTATTTCACTGTGTCCCTGAAGAAGTCCACTTAGGCAGAAGAAACGCATTGGACTTATTTTATTCCTTTTTACTATTCAAGTTTGTTTTTATATATATATATATATATATATATATATATATATATATAAATTTGGTATGCAATACAATACACATATTATACACAATACCATACAATACACATATTATTGCAAGAAGTGGTTTCTTACATTACTGCTGACCCCTGGATGTACCGCTGGTGTGAAGGAGGCAAGGAAGGTTTTAGCCCCCCAGCACGAATCAGGGGAGGCACTCCAAGGCACAAACTTATATTTTGACATACTTCACTATGTGCTATTTGCAGGGCCGGTGCAAGGATTTTTGCCGCCCTAGGCAAAAGTAAAGTTTGACGCCCCCCTCCTCCCCCCGTGACATCGCAATGCCCCACCCATATGACCTGCCATGTTAACTAACGCTAGTGCTGCAGTGCCGCTGTGTTTACATTAAAAGGCCTGCAGGGACAGGCTATAGACACCAGGACCACTACATTAAGGTGCAGTGGTTCTGGGGACTATAGTGTTTCTTTAATGTGAGGTAAATTAGAGATTAGTGCCACGAATAATATACTAGATTACCTACTTACAAGCAGATGAGGATGATGACGGGCTCTAGCTGCAGTCTGGCTCCACTGGTCTGGTGTATAACAGGATCTCTGGAGGCTGTTTGTAACTGTGGTCACACAAATCAATGTTCTGGGAGAACGAGAAGCAGCTCCATTTTTTGGGGGCCCTTTACACAGCTCAAGGTCTGGGTCCCAGGGTCCACCTTCATTTTCCACCAATGAGTTTGTTCACAGGGGATGGAGTGTGTAGGGAATGTCCTGATTTGTGTGTAAGGAATGCATTTTGTGAATCTGTGTTTGTATGTGTAAGGGCTGCAAGTGTGTTTCTGTGTATGTAAGGGATGAAGTGTGTGAGTCTGTAAGGGGTGCATTGAGTGTGTGTAAGGAATGCATTGTGTGTTTCTGTGTGTGCAAGGGATGCATTGTGTGTAAGGGTTGCATTGCGTGTGTGTGTGTAATGCATTGTGTGTAATGCATTGTGTGTTTTTCTGTGTGCAAGGGGTTCATTGTCTTTGTGTGTAAGGGGTGCATTGTGTGTGATTGTGTGTGTGTGTGTGATGGATGTCAATCTCTCCCCCCTCCCTTGTCACTCTCTTCTCCCCCCCTCCCTTGTTACTCTCATTCCCCCTCCCTCCCCTGTCACTCTCCCCTCCCTGTCAATTTCTCTCTCCCCGTCAATTCCCCTCCCTGTCAATGTCTCCCCCCGTTAGTTTCTTCCCCCCCCACCTCCCTGTTAGTTTCTTTCTCCCCCCTCCCCTGTCAGTTTCTTTCTTCCCCCCTCCCCTCCCCTCCCTGTTTCTTTCTTCCCCCTCCCTGTTTCTTTCTTCCCCCTCCTTCCCTGTTTCCTTCTCCCCCTCCCTCCCTGTTTCCTTCTCCCCCCTCCCTCCCTCTTTTTCCCCCTCCCTCCGTTTCTTTCTTCCCCCTCCCTCCGTTTCCTTCTCCCCCCTCCCTCC
>OW240915.1:316799270-316893467 GCA_933207985.1 Pelobates cultripes
TTGTTTTTTCAGCCTAATGATGGCTTGCTTCACTGATAGTGACAGCTCTTTGGATCTCATATTGAGAGTTGACATCAACAGATTCCAAATGCAAATAGCACACTTGAAATGAACTCTGGACCTTTTTGTCTGCTCCTTGTAAATGGGATAATGAGGGAATAACACACACCTGGCCATGGAACAGCTGAGCAGCCAATTGTCCCATTACTTTTGGTCCCTTGAAAAGTGGGAGGCACATATACAAACTGTTGTAATTCCTACACCGTTCACCTGATTTGGATGTAAATACCCTCAAATTAAAGCTGAAAGTCTGCATTAAAGCACATCTTGCTCATTTCATTTAAAATCCATTGTGGTGGTGTATAGAGCCAAAAATATTACAATTGTGTCGATGTCCCAATATTTATGGACCTGACTGTATATTCTTCTTTTTCAAAAAAAAGAATTAGAGGTTCCTGATTGGCCAAGCTGAATCCTGGTGAGGATGGAGCTTGAGGCTGGTAATTTGAAATGTGGGCATTTCTTGCAAATGTAATAATGTCACAATAATAAAACAAATTTGCATCTTTCTTATTTTTTCTTATTTTGTATTGACTGTTTCTGCATATTTTGTGGTTGCATCTATTTATCTACGTATATAATGCACTAAAAAAACAATGGTTCAAACCCAGCACGGACTGCCCATTTAACTCAGAAGTC
This sequence comes from Pelobates cultripes, assembly GCA_933207985.1. NCBI lineage: Eukaryota > Metazoa > Chordata > Amphibia > Anura > Pelobatidae > Pelobates > Pelobates cultripes. Next base: position 316,799,970 of record OW240915.1, read on the forward strand.
ACTATTGGTCATTACATCCATGGAGATCATCAGATATAAAACGGAGAGCCCCAATGCCGCAATATTCCCGGACATGCTAAAGATTTATGCTAAGGTTCCAGGAATAAACTCAAATTATAATTAGCATGTAATTAACTAGTTGCTATGTTTCTGTTTTCCATGTTTTACAGTCTGTCCAATCCATTAAAGACAATTGGTCTACATATCAGATGTGACAATGCAATTAACTTTTCTCCAGCAATTGACCAAAGATAGGTTGGTCATCATATTGAATCATATTGAACAATTAGTGTTCATTTCTTCAAGCTGCTTATACAATTGTATTGTTAAGTGCTCAAAGTAGAATGTTTCAACAAAATTAAACTGCTCCAAAAAGTTGCATTGAATAATGGTGTTGATATAACTTTCTAATTTTTCCTCTTGTTTCAGACAAAGTGCAATTAGGAGTTGACGGATTTGTAGTGTAAAGCTTTGTAAGTTGTAACAGCAGCACATCTGGGGAAAACAGAGAAGCGTCTACATATGCTAAATATATGATAATGGAAATGTGTGTTTAACGTGTCATTTATGTTAAAACAGCTGCTTGTCTGGAAAAAAAAAAGCTTGTTACATATGTCTGATCCAGCATTAAGGAGTCAGAGATGCAGTTTGTAAAATAACCAATCATTTACATAGATTAGAAGATGGGTGGTGATCTCGCATTTAAACAGATGTAGCATCATTTCATGCATTTATCAAAATTGTGTTTTCAAGCCATGCATGCGTTATTTGTGTACAGGCGAGATTAAGCTGAATAACGCATAAATAGCCAGTAACCATGCACCAATTGACAGAAAGCGGAATCATTCATTAATAGAGACAAATAATAAGCAGTTAAAGCGACACTATAGTCACCAAAACAACTACAACCTAATGTAGTTGTTCTGGTGAGCATTATCATTACCTTCAGGCATTTTCATGCAAACACTGCCTTTTCAGAGAAAAGACAGTGTTTACATTTTTCCCTAGGGACACCTCTAGTGGCCACTCCTCAGATGGCCGCTGGAGGTGCTTCCTGGGGCAGTGCTGCACAGTAGGCAGCACTGCCATTCAGCTTATCCACACCATTGATTTAATGCTTCTCTATGAGGAGGTGCTGATTGGCCAAAACAGGGTTTGGTCCTGCCCCCATACCGCCCTCTTGCTGATTTCAGCCAATCCAAGGCTTTCCCTTCCAGAATGCATTGGATTGGCTTGAAATCGGTAATGAATACATAAAGGTTCTGTGTAGAAAGCTATTCTCCAAGTATGGGCTGTGCCCTTTGTAAATTATATCTTTGTGCTATTACTTTTGGATAAATAACCAAATATAGAATACCCTTAGAGATATGATTATTAGCTCATTTAATCGAAATGCTGTCCGTCCTTAATGTGCAGAACTTTTCAAGTAGAGAGGTGGATAATGACCAACCACGCACATCCAGAAATGATCAAACAGGACATCTTCCACCAAGAAACAAACCTTCTAATTACTCAACATTGTTCCCAGTAAGAATCGTTAAACAATCTTTATATTTTACCCACCTTTTCCCCTGGCAGTATATGGCACTGTTATCTTATTGTAAAAGACACAGACAATAGAACCTACATACCTGCTATTGCTTCATGTGCAGTCAGCAGGACTCGCACAATTGGGTTGACTGCACCCTGCGTCTTCTCCTGCTCTTTAGACTGTGAGGTTTTATCTGTTTTCTGAATTCTGGATTTCTTTGGTTGTTTCTCCTTTTCTTTTTCACAATCAGAAAGGATGAATTTTCCCTCAAAATCATTTCCTTAAATAAAAAAATTTAAAAAAAACATGGCACAAGTGAACATAATAGATCTGAAAGGTAGAACAGTCATAGGTAGACACTGTACAAAATCATACAATGACCTAAAGTATTAACCACATTTAAAAACAAAACAAAAAAAAAACCTTATCCTGTACCATGCTCAGACCCAAAGGGATGTTTATCCTACCAATCAGAAGGTATGGACTAGGTATGGGGGAAATCAGGGCAAGAGTGGGGGAGGGGGTATGATAGGGAGTCAATGTACCCAAAATGAGTATATGTCAACTAGGCAACCAAATCTGCCAACTGTAAGCATAAAGGGCAGGCAATGTGTGCAATGTTGGCAAACTGGGGAGAGCAATCATTTTTGGAAACATTCTTTTGATCGTATTTAGTTTTTTCAGTTTTTGACTCAACGTTTATTAAAAAACAATCCTGTCGATGCTTGATTATTTATCTCCAGCGACAGCAGAAATATGGGTATCTTTTTATTTTCATTATTATCAGTGCATGATCCGGTGCGAGGATTTTTGCCACCCTAGGCAAAAAAAAAAATTGCTGCCCCATTCGCTCCACAGTGGTCATGTAGGTTTAATCCCACAAGATAAAACATTGCCTTACCTTGAATGTTTAAACAAGACTCTAGTAGCTGTCAACTGACAGCCACTAGAGACACCTCCGCTACAATGCCAGGTTTAACTATGAGAAGCGTTGGAAGTGCAATGCGCTTGCCAATTATGCGCTTCAGGTCCCCAATGCTCCATTAGTGACACTGAGCGAGGTAAGGAGGCAAGCAGTGCTTGATAAATGTAGTAACCCCCCACCCTTTTTTAAAAATACTTTTTATAGGGGGAGGAACTTGAATCTATGTAGGGACCGAGACACTATAGTATTCGGAATACAGGTTTCGATTCCTAACACTATAGTGTTCCTTTAAAAGTATTTATTTTTTTTAAATTAAAATTATCCTTTTTGCCCAAATGCAATCACTGATAGATGCACACACACACACACACACACACACACACACAATTACAATCAGTGAACAAAGCACACACAAATTCAGTGACTTACCCTGAGTGACACACACACACTGACTCAAGCAGACATACATTAACTCATGTAGACTGGCATACACACACATACACTGGTCCAAGCATACACTGGTCCAAGCATACACACACACACACACTGACTGATGCAGACTGATACACACACACACACACTGACACATGCATACACACACACAAACAGACACACACACAAAGACCCAAGCAGACATGCACACTTTACCCAAGCAGACACACACTGACCCAGACACACACACACCCAAGCAGATACACACACTGACCCAAGCAGACACACACACTGACCCAAGCAGACACACACACACACTCTGTTCTAGACACACACATTGACCCAAGCAGCCACACACACTAACCCAAGCACATACACACATACACACTGACACAAGCAGACACACACACTGACTCAAGCAGACACACACTGATCCAAGCATACACACACACACTGACTGAAACAGGCTGACACACACAGACACACACACACCATGAAGTCCCCCACTTGCCTCTATTTAATAAGGCCTGGCTGCCTTCATTCTCTTTAAACTCTGCCCCCGCTGTACTCCCAACCCACATGACCCCGAGTGCATGGGAAGGGGCGGAGTGACTATACGATGCGCCCGTGGGCTGCGGCATAAGAGGTGTGTAGGTGGGGCGGCTCTGTGATACTGGCTGTCTGAGGATGATGGCATCGGCGCTAGTCTGGAGCCATGTAAGTGCTCCCTAGCACCCTGTGCCATCAGCTGTGGCAGGCCATACACATAGGGGTGGCCCAAACCAGCAGTAAAGTTGCAGCTGGCGCCCCCCTTTAAGTAGTGCCCTAGGCAGCCGCCTAATCGGCCTATAGGACACGCCAGCCCTGAGTGCATCATCCATATAATTCAGGCATAAGCAACCTTCGGCACTCCAGATGTTTTGGACTACACCTCCCATGATGCTTTGTCAGTATTATGGGTGTACATGGGGGATGTAGTCCACAACATAGGGAGTGCCGAAGGTTGCCTATCCCTGATACAATGAATTTAAGATACCTATTAGACTAAAGCAATACAGGTTATAAATTAAAGATCGATCAATTTAAACAGTTCTTGATATGACTTTGAAATGATAAAACTCTCCTTTTCTCAAACTCACCTTGAGTGACTTCTTCGTCTTCATTTAAAACAATAATGCAAATGTGTTTTTTCAGCTGCCTAACATTGGAAAATGTTCTATTGCACTTCCGGCATTCCAAAATTTCAGGCTCTGGTTCTGACAGGACCTGAGCTCCTTCCACATGCAGCTTGTTTTCTACGGGTGCAACGCTTCCACTCTCCGATGTTTCTTCCTCAGAGATAGGCTTTTTTGTGGAACCTTTCGGTCTACCACGTTTTCTTTTTATCACATGCAATGCTAAGGTGGTAAAGAGCAGGAAAAAGATATACGTAAAAAGATTTAAAGAGACACAACTTCAACAAAAAAAAAATATTTATTTGCGGAGTGTGAAAAATAAATAAAATTAAGAAATCCACCCCTTTTTATCCTGCGAGTGGGTGCCTCCATCTTAGCTCCCTGGCAATCATTGTTATAAAACCCTGCCTTTACACCTTGCAGTCCCCATAGAGTTTTCCCTCTTTGCCCTGACTTTGCCTTGTCTGAACTGGATTATGGTGCCATTTGCTAACTCTTTCAGATAATTATAAAAAGAAATGGTGCATCTCTTGAAAACAATTTAAAAATCTAACTTGAATTTTACGTGATTTTCAATGTTTTATTCAATAGTGTAAATTCTAGTAGTATTGGTTCCGTTTTAATATCACATAGTGTTTTTGGCTAGCTTCTTGCATAATTAACCACAACCGTTTATTTAGAACATTTCAAACAATGTTTCAAATATTTTATGTGGAATGTATAAAGACTATGCCAATACTATACAATTGTTTTTCTTATTTAAAATCTGGTGAGATTTCCAGCCCCAGAGTAAAACTGCTAAAGATTTGCAAAGCAGGTATCGTAATGAGTAAATTATTTATATATTCTGTCCAGAACTGACAGCAAGGTAAGCTCCCTCTGCATGCATAATGGATCTACATGCAGCACTTATAATGGGGATTGTTCATTAATAATGTCCTTCTCTTGTGACATTTATCATTATGCTGTAAGATCTTTACTTATTTAATGAGAAAATATTCTGAACGATGATTGGAGCCAAGCTACTGTAGAATATATTATATTAATTACAGGGACAACCAGTACAAAACCAGCTTACGAGAAAATATGTTGGGGTTTATTTATTGCAGATTTAGAGAGGGAAAGTAACTTAATTATTTTTTGTTAAAGAAACAGTCAATCAAAATTATACTGTATTAAATGAGAATTTGAAAAATATGCACATAATAAATTGTCATTCAATTTGTGGAACCGTGATATGGACCAGGCCCGGACTGACCTTTGGCCACAACGGGCATATGCTTGGTGGGCCGTGATGGCCAGGGGCCGTGGTCAGCAGGGGAGGTCACAGGATCTCCCCGGCCGGTCAATGCAGGGCCAGCGCTATCCGAGCATCGGCCCTGTGGTATCCCATGATGGACCGGTGGGGAGATCTAAGATCTCTCTCACCGGCCCACTAGCATTGACATGCAGCCGCAGGTGGGGGAGCTCTATTTTGCAGCTCCACCGGGTTCCTCTCGCGAGGTCCTGCAGGCTAGAGTTCACTCACCACTAGGACCTCCAGGGTTTGCAGCACGGTCCCCCCTCCCAGGCATAAAGTAAGAAGGGAGTGCTTGCTTCTTTTTTTTATTTTTTATTAATATATATTGACAATAATCTGCCTCCCCCAACACACAATCCCTCCAAACATATTCACACACAATACCCCTAACACACACACACACACACACACCACCCTCACTCACACACACACACACACACACAGAGCACCCTCACTCACACACACACACAGAGCACCCTCACTCACACACAGCACCCTCACTGACACACACCGCACCTCACACACAGCAAACTCACATACACTGCACCCCTGACACTCACGGCACCCTCACTCACACACACACAGCACCCCTGACACATACACACCCCTCACACATACACACAGCACCCCCTTCCCACACTGCACCACTCACATACACAATACTTCCAAACATATATGTATATATACTACAGAACCCCTCACACACTCACTGCACCCCTCACACACTCACTGCACCCCTAAACACATGGCGTGACATGACGTGACAATTCGAGACACACAACTCTGGATCATCTACACACACACACACTCACACACTAGATCCCTATATACACTCTGAATCCTCTACACACATACACACACTCATTAGATCTCCTATACTCTGGGTCCTTTAAATACACACTAGATCCCCTACACACACACACACACACACTGCACCACCTACACACACACTACATTCCTGAAATACACACTCTGGGTCCCCTATGCACACACTAGATTCCTTATAAGCAAATACATACTACATTCCCTAAACACACACTCTCTACAACCCCTGCACACACTACATAACCTATGCACACACACGCTACAGCCTGTATGCACACACTTGCTACATCCCCTATACACACTATGCCCCCTATACACACTATGCCTAGTATACACACACTCTCTACAGCACTTAGACACACATATACTACATTACACCACAAACACAACATGACTGAAACCAACCTATTAACACAATACCACGCCACAATCAGCTCACTCTACACACAAGCAACCCCACAAGCAGGTCCAAACACATGCACAATACTCTTTCCGGGCATTTTTGTCTTCCATTTATGGAGACACCAGAGACAAGTTAAAAGCAAACACAGTGCAAGCATGTTATTACATTTGCTTGCACTGTGCAGAACAATTACATTAAGGGTTAATAAGCATGTAGGGGTGTATATAAAAAAAAAAAACATTCAGTCTCATTAGAGATGTTTTTGCCAGAGGCTCAAGGAAGCAAGCTGAATGGTTAGAGTTAAGACCCACCTAGGGGGGTCTGCCTTTATGTTGGCAGGTGGGCTTACCCTCTCATGGCCATTGGAGGTAACTAAAAACCTCCATTTGTTTAAAAATACATAAGGATTAAGGAGAGAGCGCAGGTAACTTGTTTTTCTTTGGTTTTTGCTATATAAATGCCGATAATAATAATAATAATACAGGGGGCGGGGGCCTGACTGCACTGCAGACGTGCTTACAGAGAGCTCCGGCACAAATGAGCTTAAACTCAGCTATAACTGACAAAAATCATGAAAATTGGAGCTCTGCACAACTGTGGCTCGTCGCTGAATCAAGTGGGAACTTGTGCATACCTGATTTGTGATTTTATATCAAGATATCCCACACCACATATATGCGGCCTAGAGCAGACGGAGGCCTAAAGGCCGGGGGAGACGGCTGATCTTCCGACCTTGGGACCTCTCTAAGCAACAACCCTCCTGCCACCCCGCATCCCCCCCCAGACCGGTGGGGGTTATCCCAGTTCCCACTGGGGAACTTCATATACCTGCAGTGAGGGTCTCCTGCCGGAACAAAGTAAGCAGGCTCAACCCAAGATGGCCGCCGAGTCACAACCTCCACAGTCTCAAGGGGAACCAGAGCTCCAGACATGGAAAGCCCGCTTTGAGATGCGGTTCGACCACATATGCCAAGAGTTCTGGGAGCGCCTGGAACACAGAGCCACCCTTTGTAACTCTCTGAGCACCCGAGGTAAAGACGAAGGGACAGCCTGTCGATCCGACGCTGGGTCGCAACCCAACATGGTGGCATGCCCACCCCGCCATCGGCCCCATCTTCAGACATCAAAACGTGCAACAGCTCGACCATACATAAACCCTGCCTCGCCATCTCACCCCTGCTTCCCTGGGCGACGCTCTGGAGGAAGGCGAGTCACCGCACACAAGCCGCTGTCTTGGATGGTGCGCTCCAGGCAACAACGATCACGAGCACGAAGAATGACCAGAGGCCCAGGCCAGTCTAGGGAACTCCACTGCCTGTATGCCGGCGGGAAGCAGGAACACGCAGGCACTTGTGGCTGGGGGCGACCCCATATACTGAAAGGAGGTCTCCGGTTCTCCAGTGATAACAGCTTGCACAGGTTCAGCCATGGCAAAGTTTGTTTACCAGGTTCCGGCTAAGGCAAAATGACGATCCGATGTGTCCATGCTGGAGTCCCATTAAGCCTGCCACAGAAGTTACAGCAGAGGGACTTTGCTCAACCCATGCAGGGAATAGGCTGAATGAAGCGTGGGGTCCAGGACTTAATCTCTGGTATCATACTTTATCAATCCCTCCCATACTAGTACCTATTGAGCACCTGCTTTATTTTCGTGATTTGGTGTTTTTAAATGCTGATCTGCATTTTGCAAATTGTTTTAGTGTTATGCAGGAATCGTAGCTTTACACTGCAACCAATTTGCCCCTTAACGCCTTTTCTCCCCACATACCCTCACACAGAGTCTGTTTATTGTACAAAATTCTGCTCACCTCCAGCAGTCATTTACTTATTTGTCTACTTACTCAACCATGCTACTTTGTACCCTTGTGTATAGCTTGTAACAAATCGTTTAATACAAAAAATGTGCAGTACTCTTGGGCCAAAATGTGAATCTTGATGGAAAATTATATGCGTGCTTTTGCAGGACATTACACTTCCCTGTTATTTTCATGCACAGAATAAATAAAGAATTTAAAATAATAATAATAATAATACACATTAACCCCTTAAGGACGGAGCCAAATGTACACATTGTGAACAAAACAAAATGTAAACAAAACCTGGCATTTGCGCTACATGTCTGTCCAACCGTAATACACCTCTTTCATAGTAAATGCACCCACCCTTATTATATATCATTTTATTCAGGGGAAACAGGGCTTCATTTAATATCAAATATTTAGCTATGAAACATAATTTAATATGAAAAAAATGGGAGAAAATACGTTTTTTTTGGATTTTTTTAGTTCTACATGACATTTTAACGGTCAATGTCATAATACTGTTTGCTTTTACTGCAATAAAATACACATATTTATATTCAGTAAAGTCTCACGTGTAAGACAGTACCCCCTATGTACAGGTTTTATGGCGTTTTGGGAAGTTACAGGGTCAAATATAGCACGTTACATTTGAAATTGAAATTTGCCAGATTGGTTACGTTGCCTTTGAGACTGTATAGTAGCCCGGGAATGAAATTTACACCCATAATGGCATACCATTTGCAATAGTAGACAACCAAAGGTATTGCAAATGGGGTATGTCCAGTCTTTTTTAGTAGCCATTTGGTCACAAACACTGGCCAAAGTTAGCGTTAGTATTTGTTTGTGTGAAAAATGCAAAAAATGCCAATTTTGGCCAGTGTTTGTGACTAAGTGGCTACTAAAAAGACTGGACATACCCGTTTGCAATACCTTGGGTTGTCTACTATTGCAAATGGTATGCCATCATAGGGGTAATTTTCATTCTTGGGCTACCATAGGGTCTCAAAGGCAACTAACCAATCTGGCGAATTTTAATGTGAAAAAAATGAAACCAAGCCCTATATTTGACGCTGTAACTTTTGAAAACACCATAAAACCTGTACATGAGGGGTACTGTTGTACTCGGGAGACTTCGCTGAACACAAATATTTGTGTTTCAAAACAGTAAAAGTATCACAGCAATAATATTGTCCGTGTAATGCTGTTTGTGCGTGAAAAATGCAAAAAACGTCACTTTTACTGGCGATATCATCGTTGTAATACATTTTACTGTTTTGAAACACTAATATTTGTGTTCAGCGAAGTCTCCCGAGTAGAACAGTACCCCCTCATGTACAGGTTTTATGGTGTCTTGGAAAGTTATAGGGTTAAATATAGTGCTAGCAAATTAAATTCCCTTTACTTTCGGCATGGGTTGTCAGGCAGGTCCCGCTAATTGTAATTAATTAAGATACCTAATTATGTAAAAATATTACATAAATATATATGTAGAATTAATATATGTATATATATACGTATGTGTATATATATGTATATATCTATATAATTTTTTTAAAATATTTTTATTTATATATAAGTATATATATAGTGATATATACGTATATATTTATGTATATAGATATATATATTATTTCGTTCTACGTGTATTTTGATATATATATATATATATATATATTAATTTCACAAAACAGTTAGAACGAAATAACACACATCTATATATTTTTTAATTATTTATTTTTAATTATTTTTTAATTTTATTTTTTAACGTATTTACATTTTTATTTTTTTTATATTATATATAAATATATATATAACAATAATTATATATTTAATCAGTATCAGTCTACGTGTAATTTGATATTAATATATATATATAATTATATATATATTAATAGTAAAATACACCTAGACGGTGTATGTGTGTGTATGTATATGTGTATATATATACTTAGATCATATATATATAATATATATATGATCTAAGTATATATAATTATTTTTTTTACACCATTAACTTATTTTTATTTTATTTTCAGCCAGCAGGGGGACCACCTGTCATTACAGGCAGCCCCCCTGCCGGCAATACAGAAGCCAGCTATCCCCGGCCATGTGATTGTGGGGTCTAGGACCCCACTCTCACATGGCCGGGGGGCTTCGACGAGGACGGACGTGCCGCGGGGGGCTCCCTGGGAGTCCCCCCAACCGCGATCGCCCGGCGTGGGACCGCCGGCGACTGGGTAAGTTAACAAAAACCGGAGGGCGTACAATTACGCCCGGCGGCGTTTAGAGCCGCCTATTAGAGGGCGTAATTGTACGTCCTCCGGTTTTAAGGGGTTAAGCTTGCTGAAGTGAGTGTGTCCTCTTTTTCATTTTACAAAAAGTGCAGATTTCAATAGAAATTGGCACTTTTATAAATTAAAATTGTTTCATTCCCCCGGCTTGTTTAGCTCACTGAAGCTAAACTCAAGAGGCAGCAATTGCTCAGAGAACCTGCATTGCAAAGACTTCTCAATGAGCTGCATTGGGAAGCTTGTGATTGGATAGCCACAGAACATCTGGGCGGAATTAGAAGGGGAGAGCTTGCAAAGGCTGCAGGTAAGAGATCTGCAGCTTTTGCAAGATTTTTTTAGATATACCCACAATTAAAATATGCATAATTAAATGCATGTTTACATTGGGGGTATGACTCAGAAAAGCTTGTTATTTCTTTGCATTGGACAGTAGAGTGTTCCTTTAATGTTCTATTCTGTTCTATTTTTACAACGTGACTATGATCCTATATAGAAATGAATGCCTGCTCTGTGTATCTGTTCTGTAGGGTTTGTTTAACACCATTCTTTGTCAAAGTTTGTTTAATAGCTACATTGTTTGCAGCCTATAAACTGGCCAGATAGCGAGGAGATCAAACCTCTTATCTGGCAATTAAAAACTCAGTCTGCCGTTTCTCTCCTGTCCCTGACATTGATCGAGAAGAACGTTAAGATTAAGAACAAGTACTCGTCTACTTTAACATTCACCTGTACCAAGAGATTAATGTATTCTTTTCAGCGTCCCCTGTAGATCATTTGTTACTGTCTATACTGTAGACTGGTTAAAAAGCCTTTTGGATAAAAAGCATCCTTTCCTATGCTTCTATTCTTAGTAGCACAGTACCAGGCCAGAACCATGAAAATAACGTGAATTTTAGAATTTTCTGTAAGTAAAATAAACTGAAAGCTCAAAAAAAGCAATTTTCTAGTCGGAACTCAAAGCATTCAGAGTTTTCATGTAACCGTGTTTTTGTCACTGTAGGCATTCAGACTTAAATGACCAAGTAAGGTACCATGATTGTTTTGCTGGTAATCTGTGCACTAGAGAGGGGGTCCCAAGGCACCCACAGCCAAGCCCCTTGCTTGTCTATTGATCATGCATTAGTTTCATTTCTCCATTAGTGATATTAATAGTGTCCGTATTTGGATGCATTGATAGGATGAGTGTGTCCACCCAGGATCTGGATCAATAAGTTTGACCTGGATCTGGAGGACGGCATACAGACACACAGAGCCTAATACCACAATAACCTCTACAGCAGCAAGCAGTTGTTATAATGCTTAGAGACTTTAAATTCATTTTACATGTTTGTTTTGTTTTTCTTGCGTACGTATTATGTAAAAAACAAACAAACAAAAATAAATAAATAAAAAAACGAAACACAAGACCGCCATTAATAAGGTTCAGAAAATATTTCCACATAAAAACTTGAATATTGCAGCAATTGCTTAAAGGGGGGCTGTCTCATGTAATTACTTTGCACATTCCAACAGACAACTTAAAGGTTTTAATGATATGAGATATTTCTGAGGCTTTTAAATGTAAACGCTGCCTTCTCAGCAAAAAAGGCAGTGTTTACATCACAGCCTAGTAACACCCCTAGTGGCACTTACTCAGACGCCCACTAGATGTGCTTCCTCGGTCAGTGCTGCACGGTCAGTGCGTGACAGTTTCTCTTTAAACAAATATTTGGTGGCAATTTACAACATTAGCAGAACACTTCAATGAATAGTCATTCAAACATTTCTATCAGTTTGAATGAAAGTTTCCAACACGGGAATACTTTTGGTAATCTTAGGAGACATTCCCTCATTCCTGCGTGTGAGATAGTTTCACTGAATGGCAGCAGAGAGCCCAGTATTAAAAGCTGGCTTTGAAGCTACCTGTATTGATTGTTACAGAATGCAATCAGATGAGTGAATGACAGGTCACACATCAGTCGTTTATAGAAATCACTTCTCCAATTAGATCCTCGATAATTTGGAAGTAAGCATTGTATAGCTAGAGGCTAATGAGCAGTCAGTCCACGGCAGAAGATGCTGGATGGGAAGGGACAATCTAGGTACCATCCGTGAAGCTGTGATTGACAGCTTGCTTTTTTACTCTGTTCTCTTTCACTAGATCTGCAAATTATGAAGTTTCCAAATTGGATTGGGGCCTTGCAGTGCCACAGAAGATACCTTTGGTACTAATAATAAGACAATTATGGGATTTATAATTCTAGCTATTCTTATATTTCTTTCAGAAGTGTAAGATTTGTAGTTCTACTACAATGTCTGAGAGACAGACAAATTAATCCTATTTATATGATGCAATAAACTGATTTAAACTTCCAATCTTTTGAAGAATTATCCATAATTAGCTATGTCATAGGTTTGTTACCAGCTACCATCCTTCTTTATATTGATTCGCTGGGGGGTTTTGAGGATTGGGATAAGCCTCTACTGTAATTATTGCATAATTGTTTTGAACATTGTTATGGATATATAAAGAGTTAAATAAATATACAACTAAGAAACAAATAGGTAGAAACTTCACATACTGGCACAAATCAAGTTTTCTGTTTTCACAGTTAAAAAGAACTTATGTTCTTGATTTTAGAGTAGTTATGGTGCAAGAATATTGGTAAATGCTGAGGTTAAATTTGACCAAATACAGTACTAGAACCATCTAGAATGTTCCAGAATATCTACATCGAAGCTGCATAATGTGACCGCCGGTAGGAGCTAGCTGGGTATACGTTTTGCTACTTCCTGCTTTTAACTCCATTAACATTGCTCTCCATCACAACTAGAATGTACTCGCCTTCCCAGCTCATCGACGAGAGCCGTAAAACCGTGAAAGAAATTCATCCATGTCACGTAATGTTATTTCTGGAGAAAGAGAGAAACCTGTACCATTTACAATATCAGCATCATTACTAAAGTGTACTAAAGGTCTCCTAAAATAGAGATTATTCATTTCAGAACATTCTCACTTTTAAAGGTCTTATTACTAGCACAATGTATTCTTTTGTATAGTTTCAGTAGATGTTGTACACTTTGTTTTTACTATTTTCAAAGCAGAATATATTTTTGTACATTATTCCCACAGTGGTGACGTTCTCCCTCTTACAAAGATAAATAACAGTGACCCAATGTGTGCTACGTGCAACTGTGTAAGAGACTCTAACACCCTGGTGAGGTTCCCTTAACCTTCACCAAAAAAGAGATACAAACACCACAAAATGTAAGGCGGAGTATCTTACATGCACTTTCTTAGTAGTCCTTTGCATAGGTACATTTCTTATGGTATGCTCTAGAGAAAGTAAAATAGCAAAAAGATAGTGCAATATTGCTAGTACTCTTATTTTTGTAAGTCCAATCAAGTCTTTATAAATGCACACTCACAAAGGTGGAGCCACTAAAGATTGGGCTCAAGTTGTTCACTTTATGGGATGTAAAGGGTCCCACTCCCTCCTCTGTGCTTCCGGTTCCTTATGCAGGGTAATCACAGGCTCACAGGCAAAATATAATAAAATTACATTTATTAATATAAACAAAATAAAAAGAATATTAAAAGACCTTACAAGCTCTGTTGAATAGTCTTAGTAGCAAAACGCGTTTCGCCCCTTCATGGGGCTTCCTCAGTTGCTGTAAATCTTCATAGATGACTCTTCATTTTTAAAAGCCATTTACTGCCGCTTTTTTTCCTCTCTCTCTTCATTTCCGGTTCGCCGGACTTCCGGTTTCCGGTCCTTGCGTTCCACCCTTGGAACGCACAGCCGCCATGTGTAGCTTTCTTATGAAGTGCCGATCTCTTTTCATCCGGCTTTTGCGTTCCACAATTGGAACGCAATACAGGATTCCCCCAAAGTCTTTTGTTTAGAACATTTTTCACATGTTGTTTGCTGTTTAATTCTTTAGTTGGTTTTATGGCTAATTATTATGTAAAAGCATATGATGTACACAAAACTCAATGTATAAAACAATAAAAAAGGGGTGCCTTTTCATGGCATTTTGGGAAGAAGCTTTCGTTACCCAGGGCCATGAGTGGGGGGCATATTTGGTGTCCTATCGCCGGTACATAGACGACATATTTTTTATTTGGACAGGTAACCATGATCAACTGAATGATTTTATTACGTATTTAAATTCAAATGATTGGGGGATTCATTTAACAAGCTGCATTAGTGAAGTGAAAATAAACTTTTTGGATTTGTATATATATATAGAGGATGATAAGATCAATACAAAAAATTTTTTTAAACCAGTGGATGCCAACGGGTATATAGAAAGAAATAGTTGCCATCACAACCCGTGGCTAGAGAACGCGCCGAGAGGCCAATTCCTACGGATTCGAAGGAATTGTAAAAAAGAATCCGATTATATAGAACAAACCGAGTATATTAAACAACAATTTATAGAAAAGGGATATAACAAAGAAATTTTAGAGAAAAATATTAAAGAAGTAAAAGAAATACCAAGAAAGGAGCTTATAAAATATAAACCTAAAAAAGAGCAAGGAAATAGTAACAATATACCCTTCATTTGCAACTATAATGGACGGAATAAACAAATAAGGAAAATAATTAAAAAACACTGGCATTTGTTACAAGATGATCCTATTCTCAATAAGGTTTTACAGCCGGAACCCAAAATCATCTATAGAGGCGCAAAGAATTTTAAGAACATTTTAGTTAAGAGTTGCCTTAGCCCTAAAAAACCTAGTCATTTTTTAGAGGGTTTAAAAGGTTTTTACGGATGTGGGACTTGTCTACCCTGTAGAACAACTAACAGCAAAAAAAGACATTTGAAAGACATAGGACACATTGTAAAAAAACCCTACTGTATAAAAGACCATCTAACCTGTCACACAAAGGGAATTATATATATTTTGAAGTGCCCATGCGACCTATTATATATAGGCAGAACAATTAGACCACTGAAAGTAAGAATTGCGGAACACATCAGGAACATCAGAAATGGGCTGGAGACACATAGTGTTCCGCTCCATTTTAAAGAAGTGCACGATCAAAATCCAAGCAATTTATTCTTTTGTGCCATTAAAGAGGTCAAGAGGGACTGGAGGGGAGGAGATTATATTCGAAAATTAGGAAAAGAAGAAATGAAGTGTATCTTCGAATTCAATTCCCTAGCCCCGCATGGTCTTAATACTGATTTTGAGATATGTCATTTTTAGCGGAACTTTTTTAATATTTTCAATTTTAAAAAAAATTTTTAAAAAATTTTTTTTAAACAAATTCTTTATTTTTTTTTTTTATTTTATTTTTTTTTTATTTTTATTTTTTTTAGCTATGACAACATGAGTGATTGTATTTTATTTTATTTTATTATACCTATATGCCATAACATAGAGGTTTACATTTAAGAATTCTGCCGTATTTTAGCTGAAACATTGTCCTTTTAGAGAGATGAGGAGTCTGATGCACATTTAGACATTACCTCTATAAGCAGTGGTGTGTATGTAAATATATTCCTCCTTTTTTATGCATATATATTTTTCTCTATATTTATATATATATATATTTTGTATTTTGTATTAGCACTTCTTCTTCTTATATTATCAATAGAAATTACATTCCTTTTTTATTGTTTTATACATTGAGTTTTGTGTACATCATATGCTTTTACATAATAATTAGCCATAAAACCAACTAAAGAATTAAACAGCAAACAACATGTGAAAAATGTTCTAAACAAAAGACTTTGGGGGAATCCTGTATTGCATTCCAATTGTGGAACGCAAAAGCCGGATGAAAAGAGATCGGCACTTCATAAGAAAGCTACACATGGCGGCTGTGCGTTCCAAGGGTGGAACGCAAGGACCGGAAACCGGAAGTCCGGCGAACCGGAAATGAAGAGAGAGAGGAAAAAAAGCGGCAGCAAATGGCTTTTAAAAATGAAGAGTCATCTATGAAGATTTACAGAAACTGAGGAAGCCCCATGAAGGGGCGAAACGCGTTTTGCTACTAAGACTATTCAACAGAGCTTGTAAGGTCTTTTAATATTCTTTTTATTTTGTTTATATTAATAAATGTAATTTTATTATATTTTGCCTGTGAGCCTGTGATTACCCTGCATAAGGAACCGGAAGCACAGAGGAGGGAGTGGGACCCTTTACATCCCATAAAGTGAACAACTTGAGCCCAATCTTTAGTGGCTCCACCTTTGTGAGTGTGCATTTATAAAGACTTGATTGGACTTACAAAAATAAGAGTACTAGCAATATTGCACTATCTTTTTGCTATTTTACTTTCTCTAGAGCATACCATAAGAAATGTACCTATGCAAAGGACTACTAAGAAAGTGCATGTAAGATACTCCGCCTTACATTTTGTGGTGTTTGTATCTCTTTTTTGGTGAAGGTTAAGGGAACCTCACCAGGGTGTTAGAGTCTCTTACACAGTTGCACGTAGCACACATTGGGTCACTGTTATTTATCTTTGTATTACTGTTTATATTTCCCTTTCAGAGGACCCAGTGAGCTATATTGAACAATATGTCATTTCTTGAAAACAGAAATTATAGAACAAGTAATATTGATATATGTTTTGATAGAGGTATAGAAAGGCAAGGAGCCTCAAACCTCAATGGTAAAAACCAATTTAGATATAATTTGGAAAATGCCTTAATAAAGGAAATGAAAACAAAGTGGGAGATAGCCACTCTCAAAAAATATGTTAGGGATCAGATCACCCCAAGGGGTCTTAGATTCTTCAAAGACCCTAGTTTTGATAAAGATGACCCTCACTTTATGGTAGGATGGAACAAATTACTAGATGGTTTTTCATTTAGTACTATGGGCTATATAGTGGCGAGAAGGGAGGAGAATTTACCTAAGCTGGATGAAGAGATTAATAAATGGAAAAACCTTTTGATCGAATCCACAAGCCCTGATATATATAACAGTATTTTAAGGGAAATTAGAGAGAAAGTAGATAGGATAGAAACAGAGATTATAGATATCAAAAGAAGTAAATATCAGAGGGATATAAATGACTATGAAACAGGAAATGTGAGGAATCCTAAACAAAAGGAAAATATCAATAACAACAAAAATAAGGATAGAAAAAGGAACTATAGAGGAAAATTCCACCAAAACGTATATAATGCACAGATGTGGAAACAAAAAAATCAGGAGAGACCGATATATAGGGCTTCGACCAATAGAGAGAGGGAATTCAGAAGAGACGATAGGGAATTTCCTCATAAATTCTCACCGAAGAGAAGCTCTATAAGGATAGAGGGAGATATCAATAGGAAGAGATCCAACTCACGATTCATCTCAGAGTCACAGAATCCACCTATCACACCCATTAGGGGAGAACTACAGTACACAACAGCAGTAGGACACCACAAGAATAGAGATCATATCAACACACAAGAAATAGGGAGACATTATCATGCCACCAAATCTAGAATGTATAGTGATGTGGTAAAAGAAGGCCCACACCATTATCAGAAAACACATCAAATAGGGAAAATAGTGAATTCAAGACAGCATAATAGTGACAGATTAGAACCTACTCTGACAAGGAATAGAAGTATAAGCAAATCTTTACCTCCAGACACTCCCCCGTCACCTTCTTTTTTTCGGAGGGATCTGATACAGAACAGAAGGAAATGGACGAACGATATACAATTATGGGACACACAGGGAAAGAGACAAAGATCAATAGAAGAAGAAGAAGAAAGAGAAGAGATAGGAAGGAGCCACAGAGAGAAGAGGGGGAAGACATCGATCTAAAAGGAATCTTTAATGTTGCAGATGAACCACTTACGAAAGAACAAATAAACATTTTTAAAAAGGGCTTAAAGTTTGCCCCAACTGCGGATTTTAATGCTTTTAATTTTTTTATAGATATGAACCATTTTATAAGGAAATTATGTTTAAAGAAATTCTTTTACAAAAGGACAGAGCAGACGTCCAAAGAAAAGGAAAGTATAGATGAATACCAACATACATCACTTAAAGAAAAATCTAAATTTTTTCCACGTCATCTCATTTCCCATGAGATAAAAACTTTTGAAAAAATGGTTATGAAGGAAGTAAAGAAATACAAAAAAGAGAATAAGTACCAACAAAATTTAACAGTAGGAGAAAAGAAAGCACTAAAGGAAATAAGAGACAATCCCAACCTGATAATCAAACCAGCAGATAAGGGAGGGGGAATCGTGATGTTCAACAGACCTCAGTACTTGAAGGAAGCTAAAAGGATTTTATCAGATTCTACAACGTACAAAAAATTTACATATAATCCCCTTAAACAGACTGTAAATGCATTTAAGAAATATGTAGAAAAAGGGAAAGATTTAAAGATACTTAATGAAAAAGAAGCTGGATACCTATTTGTAACTTATCCTAAAATTCCAGTTTTTTATCACCTCCCGAAAGTGCATAAAAACATCACGGAGCCCCCCGGCAGACCCATAATATCAGGAATTGATTCTGTCTCCACAAGAGTGTCGGAATATATAGACACTCTCTTACAGCCGTTAGTTTTGGCAACTCCGTCGTACCTTAAGGATACAATCCATATGTTACAAATTTTGGAAGATACAACTTGGCAGCAAGGTTACTTATTAGTAACCTGCGATGTCACTTCCTTATATACCATAATACCTCATGAGAAAGGGATGGCAGCAGTACGGCACTTTCTGTCCAAATCAGATTTTAAGGGTGAACAGATAGATTTTATTCTAGAGGGCATTCTTTTAATTCTGACAAACAATTTTTTTTGGTTTGAGGACGAATTTTATCTTCAGATCTGTGGAACGGCGATGGGCACCAAGTTTGCCCCCAGCTACGCCAACCTTTTCATGGCATTTTGGGAAGAAGCTTTCGTTACCCAGGGCCATGAGTGGGGGGCATATTTGGTGTCCTATCGCCGGTACATAGACGACATATTTTTTATTTGGACAGGTAACCATGATCAACTGAATGATTTTATTACGTATTTAAATTCAAATGATTGGGGGATTCATTTAACAAGCTGCATTAGTGAAGTGAAAATAAACTTTTTGGATTTGTATATATATATAGAGGATGATAAGATCAATACAAAAATTTTTTTTAAACCAGTGGATGCCAACGGGTATATAGAAAGAAATAGTTGCCATCACAACCCGTGGCTAGAGAACGCGCCGAGAGGCCAATTCCTACGGATTCGAAGGAATTGTAAAAAAGAATCCGATTATATAGAACAAACCGAGTATATTAAACAACAATTTATAGAAAAGGGATATAACAAAGAAATTTTAGAGAAAAATATTAAAGAAGTAAAAGAAATACCAAGAAAGGAGCTTATAAAATATAAACCTAAAAAAGAGCAAGGAAATAGTAACAATATACCCTTCATTTGCAACTATAATGGACGGAATAAACAAATAAGGAAAATAATTAAAAAACACTGGCATTTGTTACAAGATGATCCTATTCTCAATAAGGTTTTACAGCCGGAACCCAAAATCATCTATAGAGGCGCAAAGAATTTTAAGAACATTTTAGTTAAGAGTTGCCTTAGCCCTAAAAAACCTAGTCATTTTTTAGAGGGTTTAAAAGGTTTTTACGGATGTGGGACTTGTCTACCCTGTAGAACAACTAACAGCAAAAAAAGACATTTGAAAGACATAGGACACGTTGTAAAAAAACCCTACTGTATAAAGGACCATCTAACCTGTCACACAAAGGGAATTATATATATTTTGAAGTGCCCATGCAACCTATTATATATAGGCAGAACAATTAGACCACTGAAAGTAAGAATTGCGGAACACATCAGGAACATCAGAAATGGGCTGGAGACACATAGTGTTCCGCTCCATTTTAAAGAAGTGCACGATCAAAATCCAAGCAATTTATTCTTTTGTGCCATTAAAGAGGTCAAGAGAGACTGGAGGGGAGGAGATTATATTCGAAAATTAGGAAAAGAAGAAATGAAGTGTATCTTCGAATTCAATTCCCTAGCCCCGCATGGTCTTAATACTGATTTTGAGATATGTCATTTTTAGCGGAACTTTTTTAATATTTTCAATTTTAAAAAAAATTTTTAAAAAATTTTTTTTAAACAAATTCTTTATTTTTTTTTTTTATTTTATTTTTTTTTTATTTTTATTTTTTTTAGCTATGACAACATGAGTGATTGTATTTTATTTTATTTTATTATACCTATATGCCATAACATAGAGGTTTACATTTAAGAATTCTGCCGTATTTTAGCTGAAACATTGTCCTTTTAGAGAGATGAGGAGTCTGATGCACATTTAGACATTACCTCTATAAGCAGTGGTGTGTATGTAAATATATTCCTCCTTTTTTATGCATATATATTTTTCTCTATATTTATATATATATATATTTTGTATTTTGTATTAGCACTTCTTCTTCTTATATTATCAATAGAAATTACATTCCTTTTTTATTGTTTTATACATTGAGTTTTGTGTACATCATATGCTTTTACATAATAATTAGCCATAAAACCAACTAAAGAATTAAACAGCAAACAACATGTGAAAAATGTTCTAAACAAAAGACTTTGGGGGAATCCTGTATTGCATTCCAATTGTGGAACGCAAAAGCCGGATGAAAAGAGATCGGCACTTCATAAGAAAGCTACACATGGCGGCTGTGCGTTCCAAGGGTGGAACGCAAGGACCGGAAACCGGAAGTCCGGCGAACCGGAAATGAAGAGAGAGAGGAAAAAAAGCGGCAGTAAATGGCTTTTAAAAATGAAGAGTCATCTATGAAGATTTACAGCAACTGAGGAAGCCCCATGAAGGGGCGAAACGCGTTTTGCTACTAAGACTATTCAACAGAGCTTGTAAGGTCTTTTAATATTCTTTTTATTTTGTTTATATTAATAAATGTAATTTTATTATATTTTGCCTGTGAGCCTGTGATTACCCTGCATAAGGAACCGGAAGCACAGAGGAGGGAGTGGGACCCTTTACATCCCATAAAGTGAACAACTTGAGCCCAATCTTTAGTGGCTCCACCTTTGTGAGTGTGCATTTATAAAGACTTGATTGGACTTACAAAAATAAGAGTACTAGCAATATTGCACTATCTTTTTGCTATTTTACTTTCTCTAGAGCATACCATAAGAAATGTACCTATGCAAAGGACTACTAAGAAAGTGCATGTAAGATACTCCGCCTTACATTTTGTGGTGTACGTTCTCCCTCTTATCTATTATAAAATCACAGAGCAGAGGTACCATTATATATATTATAATCAAAGCTGATATTGCAGGGGAATTTTTTATAGCGCAGGTACTAAGCCAAATTGTAGTGTTACAGACAAATCTAACTAGTACCAGTACTAAAAAGGAGTACTACCTTCCCAACTATGCCATTACAGTAACCTCTAGGTATACAGCCAACATACTGCACAGCACTTTACAATTACAATCAGCGGTGAAGAAAGTCCTGCTCAAACCTGAGAATTTGAGGTAGTCAGATTTATATATCATTAGGTGTGTCTTACACAGGGACATGTACAGGTCTGATCTGACCAGGATTCAAACCTTTTTTCCCGATTCTCTGGCAGTGATGTTACCACTGCTCTAAGTACTGCTCTAACAATAAACCACAATACTTGTTTTTGTAAAATGGAGACCATCAGAGAAGTATTTTTTTTGTTTTGCCCCGCTAACACACAAGCGTTTGAAGGAGTTTCTATTAAGAGACTTGAACACACATAGGAATAATCAATAAAGCAGGAATTTTGAAGAATTGACAATAATTGCACATGTTAAGCCAAAACAACAGAAATGAAAACAAATTTAGCTATTGTTCCAGCTCAGCTATTTTGGCATAAAATTATTTATTATTGGGTTTTTTTTCAAAAATTTTAATTCATCTTTGTTGTTCTCATCTTTAATATCAATTAAATACATTTTACAAGCTGTATCAGTAGTAATGAAAATAATGAAGGGTGACAGGGCACCTCCAAAATATGTCCGGGGGGCATACGTGGTTATGGTGCTTAAAATACTTCCTTTAAATATTTATAAAAAGTGACTTCCTGAATTGCATTGCAGAAAAGCAAAGCGATGAAATTATTTTCTTCAGGACTGTTATTAATCTGTGCAAAGTATATGTCTGCAGATTATTATTATTATCTTCCATCTATAAATTGCCTCCATTACAGACGTCATCATGATGCCAACGGTACATTGTATTTACGAGTATGTGAATGCCGGTTCTGCATCGGGATATCAATAGAACGTCTGCATTATCTGCTCGCAGGTCATGCATTGCAGATTCTGGCCTTACAATTTCTGTGTGGCGTTAAAGCTCTCATCTCGTTATTCAACATGTGCGGAACATCTTTATTGATTGCCAGTAAAAATATATCAATCCAAGTCTGTCATTTCATTGAGCAGATTCAAATCTATCATTAGGATTTATCACGATAAAACTAATTGTGTAATTATTAAATGCTTCTTTTGTGCGTGTTTCTTGGTGGAAAATGTATTTCGTGTTCCTGAAAGTCGTTCTTATCTTGTGAACGGTCTGCAGAGCACATTCGTAATCTGGATTGATCACGGAGCAGCGATGGCTTGGAAGAAGTCTTTCAATCTGATTAATTTCACAGGCAGCTGCAGGTCATGTAATGTGAACTGCAATTCCCATTCAATTTCACTGCACGAGAGTCCAAATTAAAGGCAACCTGACCACTTTATCTCAGTGAAGTGGTATGGGTGCAGTTCCCCACTCCCCTAGAGGCGCTTCCTGTTTAACTCCGTAAAATGAGACTGGACGTCTTCGTGTTTTGCATGAGTACATCCAGCATCTTCCAAATCCCCATAATAAATCATTAATTCAATGCTATCCCTATGGGGAAGACCTAATTCCAACCTAAGACTTAACATGAATGATACATAATACTTTGCTATGATGTTAAAGTAACATCTTATGTCAAGCAATACAGAAATAAATAAAAAAAAAAAGAATGAAAAGAAAGTGGGAATAAGAGACAATAACGGAGTATGCGAGATAAGTCCCCAAGGAAAGCACTCAGTTACCAGCCAAACATTATCGAATGAGACGCAGACAGCACCAGTCAGAGACTACCTCAGCCAATGCAGCAGATCAGAAACCGCAGGCCTTTAGAAGCTACATGGTGGAAAGTGCAGTGGTATCCAACTATGTTCCCAGGTGAGTAAAATAGTCAATGTAGATCGGCATAACAGCACCCCAAATCCGCCACACTTCAAGCCTGGCTGTTCCTGTAACCCTCACCTTAGGCCAGAGGTTCCCAATTAATGTTTCCTGTGGAACCCTTTGACATAGTGTATCAACATCCTGGAACCACCCCCAAAAAATTAATGCGCTGTAGCATAAACCTTTTAATTAGCAGAGCGTAATATTTTCTTTGTTGCCAAATTTAGTTTTTTTGCTATAGATACACACACTAATTTCCGAAGATAGTAAACAGATTGCAGTACTTAGGAGCAGGTGTTCTTCTGTGTTTAGAGTTGGTGTTTGTATATAGTTGTAGCATTTTAATACAGGTATATAAATAACAGAAAAAAAAGAAGGATAGTGCGTAGGCGCTTCACTGTAATTTTGACAATTCTGTATATAGTATAAAGTATACAATAGATGGTGTAACCGGTACCCTAGTGCTTCCCTTATACACCAGATTTACATAATACAATAAAAAGAGACAAATACCAGTATATACACCTCCCCAATGTGATCACCACAAAAATAAGTGATATTACCAATATAGAACTGGACTGTAATGTAAATAGCGTAGAACTTGATTGGGGTATAAACTAAAATAGAAAAAACATAAAAAACATAGTGCAAACTGTATGATAATAAATAAGTGATAAATAGGTATGTGATTCTCACTCACATTCTCCAGAGCAGTACCAGGCTCTGTATAGCAGGCTCAGGGGTGCCAATAACTGGCTAACGATCCAGGTGGTCCAAATAGATGAGACTCCAAAGGTTAAATATAAAATATATTTATTTATAAAAATATATAAAAAAGTGTATACACTGCTGGGCACTATGGGGGTGGAACCCAAAACAGACAAGGATATATATAAAACAATAATGGAATTCCACTTACCCCTATCTGTATAGTAGCCCAGAGTGACAGAAATACACATAAAATAACAAATACAAATGCAGAAGATTGAAGCAGACGCGTTTCGGCCAACAGCCTTCCTCCAGTGCTTGTCTTCATGTCCTATTGAGTCTTCTTTTATAAGCCTTATCTGTCCCATTCACCTGGATCCAATTTCGTACCGGCGTCGCGTCACTTCCGGTTTCGCGGGTGACGTCACTTCCGGTTTTTCGGCCGGCTG
Source organism: Pelobates cultripes (assembly GCA_933207985.1). Lineage (NCBI taxonomy): Eukaryota > Metazoa > Chordata > Amphibia > Anura > Pelobatidae > Pelobates > Pelobates cultripes. Next base: position 316,825,002 of record OW240915.1, read on the forward strand.
GAACGCACGCTGAAACGCGGCGTTCAGGATGTAGATTGTTATGATTAAGTCCCCATAGCAACCTTAGCCTCCATATTTGCAAAATATCATAATAGAATAAGAAAAAACACAAATTAAAGATATAATCTATATATAGCATACACAATACAGATATTTGATAGCTATCATCAATCTCTTTATATCTAGAGAAAAATTTAAAGATGTATAAGATAATCTATTCTTAGAAAAATTAGAAAAATTATACAATGCAATATGTGGCCATAGAACTCCCCACATAAATACCAATTAGACAAGAAGCAAGTATAACCTTCTAAATCTAATAGTTCAAATAAAGTAAATACTATAAACAATATATAGATCCTATAAAAAATGTATAAACTCAAAATCTAAATTCAATCCCTTCGGGGATAGGGTATTAACATCAAAAATCCACTTACCCTCTATCTTCGCTAGCTCTTTAACATTATTATCTCCCCTCCAATTCTTAAATTTCTTAAAAATAACAGTATATGACAGTAGGGAGGAATCCCCACCATGTTTCTCAGTGAAGTGTGCCGATACACTATGTTTCATATACCCCCTCTGGATATTACCCACATGCTCCGCAACCCTGGTTTTAAATGCCCTGGTGGTCATTCCAATGTATTGCAGACCACATGGGCACCAGAGGAGGTATATGACATTAGTGGAATTACAGGTTAGAACCTGATGAATTTTAAATGTGCGATTAGTAGAGTGAGAGGTAAATTCTGTCTGTTTATGTTTATCAAATATTGTTCTCTTACAGGCTAGACAGGATATGCAGGGATAAAAACCCTTTTCTAGTCCAAAGAAGTTTTTCTCTTCCCCTTTATCCCTAATAAAACTTGTAGTTAGATGTTGTTTTAAGTTTTTTGCCCCTCTATAAATAATACGTGGCCTATCACCAATAATTTCTCTCAGATTCGGATCTAGTTTAAGGATACGCCAGTGTCTATTAATAATATGCTTAATTTGCTTGGCATCTTCACTATAATTCAAAATAATTGGTACCTGGTCTGCACCCTTCTTCTCCTCCCTAGGTATCCTTTTCTTCAGAACCTTACTTCGGTCCATCTTCTTAATGGAATTAATACAACTATCCAATTCCTTGGCGTCATATTTCTTCTCTACAAACCTGTCCTTCAAGCAAACTGCCTGTTCCTCAAACACTTCAGCATCACTACAGTTCCTAAACAGCCTAAGGAACTGGCCCTTAGGAATGCTTCGTAACCAGGATTCATAGTGGCAACTGGACGTTTCTATGTAACCATTGACGTCGACCTTCTTAAAGAAAGTCTTGGTCTTAATCCCTTCATTGTCTACATAGATATTCAAGTCCAGGAAGTTAATATTGGATGCACTATACTCACTTGTCAATTTAATGTCTGGATGCTGAAGGTTCAAGAATTCCAAAAATGGCCGCAGTGATTCTACATCTCCGCGCCAGATGAAAAAAATATCGTCTATAAAACGACGATAAAGGACCAGGTTACGCGCCCAGCTACCTTCCTCCGTTAAAAACGGGTTTTCCCAATGCGCCATAAATAAGTTAGCGTAGCTGGGCGCGAACCTGGTCCCCATCGCAGTTCCCTTAAGTTGCAAGAAAAATTTGTGGTCAAACCAAAAGTAGTTGTTACAGAGGATAAGTCGAATTCCGTCTAGGATAAATTTAACCTGCAATTCTTTCAATTCACTCTGATTTTTAAGGAAATGTTCAATTGCTTCACAGCCAGATAAGTGTGGTATACTTGTATATAGACTTGAAACGTCACAAGTCACCAATAGCATATTATTATCCCATCTGATCTCTTTAAGGGGGTCCAACAGTGACATAGAGTCGCGCAGGTAGGATGGTTGTACAACCACCAAGGGTTGTAGTTGTTTGTCTATATATTCTGACAAATTACTCAAAAGCGACCCCACCCCTGACACTATAGGCCTGCCTGGCGGGTTCTCCTCACTTTTATGTATCTTAGGCAGGGTGTAAAATACCGGGGTCCTACCTATGACAGAGTCCAAATATTGGAACTCGTCCCTATTTAGGATCCCCAGTACCCTACCCCTGCCCAAAAGGGATGCATATTCTTTTTTAATCTGTCCAATGGGGTCACTTTTTAGTTCTTTATATGTGCTTTGGTCGTCCAATTGCCTATAGATTTCCTTCATATATTGATCTCTACTTTGTATGACCACCCCACCCCCTTTGTCGGCGGGTTTTATAATTATTTCTTTATTTGTCTGAAGTTCCTTTAACGCTTTCCTTTGAAAGGGGGAGGATACTAAATCAATAGGTATCTTTAACCTAACAGATATGATCCTTACAAAATCTCAAATTGAAGTTTTAAAAAAGGGATTCAAATTTGTTCCATCAGAATTTAATAAGCCATTTGACACATTTATCGATATTAACAAATTTACTCGGAAAATGTGTATTAAATTATTTTTTGACAAGATATCCCCTTTAGAGCCTCTAAAAGGCCCCCAAGAGTTCCATCATACTCAGCTTAAGAAGACATCCACATTCTTTCCTAGACACCTAATAAATGGGGGAATGAAGGTATTTGAGCGTCTAGTGATGGATGATGTGAGAAATTTAAATAATAATAGTAAGAGGAAATATAAAAGGGATAATTTGGATTTCTATCAAAGGAAAGCGTTAAAGGAACTTCAGACAAATAAAGAAATAATTATAAAACCCTCCGACAAAGGGGGTGGGGTGGTCATACAAAGTAGAGATCAATATATGAAGGAAATCTATAGGCAATTGGACGACCAAAGCACATATAAAGAACTAAAAAGTGACCCCATTGGACAGATTAAAAAAGAATATGCATCCCTTTTGGGCAGGGGTAGGGTACTGGGGATCCTAAATAGGGACGAGTTCCAATATTTGGACTCTGTCATAGGTAGGACCCCGGTATTTTACACCCTGCCTAAGATACATAAAAGTGAGGAGAACCCGCCAGGCAGGCCTATAGTGTCAGGGGTGGGGTCGCTTTTGAGTAATTTGTCAGAATATATAGACAAACAACTACAACCCTTGGTGGTTGTACAACCATCCTACCTGCGCGACTCTATGTCACTGTTGGACCCCCTTAAAGAGATCAGATGGGATAATAATATGCTATTGGTGACTTGTGACGTTTCAAGTCTATATACAAGTATACCACACTTATCTGGCTGTGAAGCAATTGAACATTTCCTTAAAAATCAGAGTGAATTGAAAGAATTGCAGGTTAAATTTATCCTAGACGGAATTCGACTTATCCTCTGTAACAACTACTTTTGGTTTGACCACAAATTTTTCTTGCAACTTAAGGGAACTGCGATGGGGACCAGGTTCGCGCCCAGCTACGCTAACTTATTTATGGCGCATTGGGAAAACCCGTTTTTAACGGAGGAAGGTAGCTGGGCGCGTAGCCTGGTCCTTTATCGTCGTTTTATAGACGATATTTTTTTCATCTGGCGCGGAGATGTAGAATCACTGCGGCCATTTTTGGAATTCTTGAACCTTCAGCATCCAGACATTAAATTGACAAGTGAGTATAGTGCATCCAATATTAACTTCCTGGACTTGAATATCTATGTAGACAATGAAGGGATTAAGACCAAGACTTTCTTTAAGAAGGTCGACGTCAATGGTTACATAGAAATGTCCAGTTGCCACTATGAATCCTGGTTACGAAGCATTCCTAAGGGCCAGTTCCTTAGGCTGTTTAGGAACTGTAGTGATGCTGAAGTGTTTGAGGAACAGGCAGTTTGCTTGAAGGACAGGTTTGTAGAGAAGAAATATGACGCCAAGGAATTGGATAGTTGTATTAATTCCATTAAGAAGATGGACCGAAGTAAGGTTCTGAAGAAAAGGATACCTAGGGAGGAGAAGAAGGGTGCAGACCAGGTACCAATTATTTTGAATTATAGTGAAGATGCCAAGCAAATTAAGCATATTATTAATAGACACTGGCGTATCCTTAAACTAGATCCGAATCTGAGAGAAATTATTGGTGATAGGCCACGTATTATTTATAGAGGGGCAAAAAACTTAAAACAACATCTAACTACAAGTTTTATTAGGGATAAAGGGGAAGAGAAAAACTTCTTTGGACTAGAAAAGGGTTTTTATCCCTGCAAATCCTGTCTAGCCTGTAAGAGAACAATATTTGATAAACATAAACAGACAGAATTTACCTCTCACTCTACTAATCGCACATTCAAAATTCATCAGGTTCTAACCTGTAATTCCACTAATGTCATATACCTCCTCTGGTGCCCATGTGGTCTGCAATACATTGGAATGACCACCAGGGCATTTAAAACCAGGGTTGCGGAGCATGTGGGTAATATCCAGAGGGGGTATATGAAACATAGTGTATCTGCACACTTCACTGAGAAACATGGTGGGGATTCCTCCCTACTGTCATATACTGTTATTTTTAAGAAATTTAAGAATTGGAGGGGAGATAATAATGTTAAAGAGCTAGCGAAGATAGAGGGTAAGTGGATTTTTGATGTTAATACCCTATCCCCGAAGGGATTGAATTTAGATTTTGAGTTTATACATTTTTTATAGGATCTATATATTGTTTATAGTATTTACTTTATTTGAACTATTAGATTCAGAAGGTTATACTTGCTTCTTGTCTAATTGGTATTTATGTGGGGAGTTCTATGGCCACATATTGCATTGTATAATTTTTCTAATTTTTCTAAGAATAGATTATCTTATACATCTTTAAATTTTTCTCTAGATATAAAGAGATTGATGATAGCTATCAAATATCTGTATTGTGTATGCTATATATAGATTATATCTTTAATTTGTGTTTTTTCTTATTCTATTATGATATTTTGCAAATATGGAGGCTAAGGTTGCTATGGGGACTTAATCATAACAATCTACATCCTGAACGCCGCGTTTCAGCGTGCGTTCCAGCCGGCCGAAAAACCGGAAGTGACGTCACCCGCGAAACCGGAAGTGACGCGACGCCGGTACGAAATTGGATCCAGGTGAATGGGACAGATAAGGCTTATAAAAGAAGACTCAATAGGACATGAAGACAAGCACTGGAGGAAGGCTGTTGGCCGAAACGCGTCTGCTTCAATCTTCTGCATTTGTATTTGTTATTTTATGTGTATTTCTGTCACTCTGGGCTACTATACAGATAGGGGTAAGTGGAATTCCATTATTGTTTTATATATATCCTTGTCTGTTTTGGGTTCCACCCCCATAGTGCCCAGCAGTGTATACACTTTTTTATATATTTTTATAAATAAATATATTTTATATTTAACCTTTGGAGTCTCATCTATTTGGACCACCTGGATCGTTAGCCAGTTATTGGCACCCCTGAGCCTGCTATACAGAGCCTGGTACGGCTCTGGAGAATGTGAGTGAGAATCACATACCTATTTATCACTTATTTATTATCATACAGTTTGCACTATGTTTTTTATGTTTTTTCTATTTTAGTTTATACCCCAATCAAGTTCTACGCTGTTTACATTACAGTCCAGTTCTATATTGGTAATATCACTTATTTTTGTGGTGATCACATTGGGGAGGTGTATATACTGGTATTTGTCTCTTTTTATTGTAATACAGGTATATGTTTGTATGTTGTAAAATATTCTATATTTTGGAAATGTCTCTTACATGCAATTCATACTGAGGTGGGGTTGGTCTTGAGTGACATGAACAGATGACAATATGTGTTGTAAGCTCTTCTCTATTTCTGAGTGTCCATGGAACTTGGGATGACCTAATAGGGTTATTAGAATTGCCAACAAGCATATTGTATCTATAGCATTGACTTTGTAATGCTTACACAGCCATTTTGGTGGTATATATGTAGAATGTATTAGCTATGTGAGAGGGCGTCTAGGAGAATGAGACACAGACACGGAGACACAGAACACCAAGGCAGAGTGTCTTCACACTCTGAATGTCCAGCATGTACCATCAGCTGTGAGAGTGTCCTCACACTCAGAATGTCCAGCATGTACCATCAGCTGTGAGAGTGTCTCCACACTCTGAATGTCCAGCATGTACCATCAGCTGTGAGAGTGTCTCCACACTCTGAATGTCCAGCATGTACCATCAGCTGCGAGAGTGTCTCCACACTCTGAATGTCCAGCATGTACCATCAGCTGCGAGAGTGTCCTCACACTCTGAATGTCCAGCATGTACCATCAGCTGTGAGAGTGTCTCCACACTCTGAATGTCCAGCATGTACCATCAGCTGTGAGAGTGTCTCCACACTCTGAATGTCCAGCATGTACCATCAGCTGTGAGAGTGTCTCCCACTCTGAATGTCCAGCATGTACCATCAGCTGTGAGAGTGTCTCCACACTCTGAATGTCCAGCATGTACCATCAGCTGTGAGAGTGTCCTCACACTCTGAATGTCCAGCATGTACCATCAGCTGTGAGAGTGTCTCCACACTCTGAATGTCCAGCATGTACCATCAGCTGTGAGAGTGTCCTCACACTCTGAATGTCCAGCATGCACCATCAGCTGTGAGAGTGTCCTCACACTCTAAATGTCCAGCATGTACCATCAGCTATTAACCTATTTAACATCAACGACATTGTAAGTACTGACTTTGCATTTGCGAAGCAAGAAGAGTAAATCTCTTTTATAAGAAAAGCCAGGAAAGTCTGATTGCGTTATATTTTTAAGTGACAATGAAGAACTATGATTTGCATGATACAAGGCGAGCCACCCAACAATAAGAAAGAAGAATTTACATACACTGCCGGGCTCTGGGGAGAGGAAGAGGTTAAACTTACCTCTTTCTCCAGCGCCGGGTGGGGAGCTCTCCTCCTCCTCTCCTCCCTCTTCACCTCCTCTTCGGCTGAATGCGCATGCGCGGCAGGAGCCGCGCGTGCATTCAGCCAGTCCACAGGAAAGCATTCACAATGCTTTCCTATGGACGCTGGTGTGTATGTGTGTGTAACTTTAGTTCCTTTAGTTCAGCTGGCTGAAGTTGGTGTGCGAGGTCGGCAGCAGCTCACTCGCCGGGGCTGCCTCTCTCTATTCCGCTCGGCGCGCTCTATGTCTGGGAAGAAGTGACAGGCTGTACTACAGGGGTCTGGACGCGATCTTAAACGACTACAGCTCCTGACCAGGTCCCTGTTCAGCAATACTCAATGGGCAAATCGGGGCAAAACCCCAATTTTGTTCTCACAGAATCCTAGGAAACATTGGGAAACACTGCCTTACACCCACAGATCCTTCCACTACTGGTCAAGGTCTCGAGAGAGTCCTTCTTCTCCAGGTTGTGGATGGTCATGGATAATATCCTTGTGGGTTCCCAGTTCAGATGAAGAGCAGCTATCAGAGACACCACTTTTTTTTATTTGGGTGAGAAGATGGTTTTGCTGTGAAATTCTGTGTCAAAAGTTCTCACATATGGCTTTGAATGCTGCACTGAATCTTGCTTCCTAACCCCACTGCAATTCCTCCACTGCAGGACCCTGCAAGACTGCTACGGAAGTCATCTTAAATCGGACATGTGAAGTTGGAGTATCCATGCAAGAGAGTCGCTGGGTAGGGAACAAGCTTTAGATTAGGCATCACCAATGGAGACCGGGATGTCAGAGAAAAGGCAGTGTTTACATTACATTACTGGAACATGTGGCCACTCCTCAGTGCCAAGTTCAGCACTGTTCATGGAGACACTGAACTTTCCCCACAGATATGCATCGATTCAATGCATCTCTATTAGGAAATGCTGATGGCAAGGGCGGTGTTTGGTTCTAACCCAGTCTCGACTTCTTGGCTGAGATCATCAAAATGTCCTATAGGAAAGCACTGGATTGGCCGAGATCATCAATCCTGATTATGTCAGCCAAGGAGGCAGATCAGAGACGGGGCGAGGCACAAGGAGCCCTGTGTAACGCTGGAAAAAGGTGAATAAATCACCCTTTTAACTTGAAGTGAGGAGGGCCAACCACGTAAACAATAGTTTTAGAACTATAATAGTACTGCTTTAACAGATGCTTTCTGTTAGCATCACAGCTTCGGAACTCTAAAATATTGTAGGTTATGTTTTTACAGTGTCATGTAACATCAAAGCCAAGGCCTTTAAAAGGTAGTTTGTATTGTTTGCTATTGTGTTTGGTCTTTTCTGTGTTCCTAATTTCTGATATTAGAAACAGCTTGTTCTCATATCCGGAGTGGCATGTTGTTCATGGGTAGAGAAGAGTCGACATAAAATGAAGAACAGTGATATGCAATTACATCCCCTGTTAGAGTAGGGTTATAGAGTTTTGTTTTCGGCCCAAGACCCAGGGGTTTCTGGAACATAGCAACACCCCTGATTGTCCATAATTATGCTAAGGATACATCATATAAATAATTATAGAAACAAACACATATGTTGCTTGAAAATCAAATGCAATTAAAAACAAACACCTACCTTCTGTGTTCTTGCTGGAAGGTACAAGTGGCTTAAGTGGGATAATGATGTTATCAGGACTAAGTCCATCTTTGTTGTGATTTTCTGAGACATGTAGCAAGAGCTCCGAGTGGTTTGGAGAAAACAAGTTACACAGCTTACACATAAAAATGGAGCTTGTCCCTAAAATACAAAAAAAAAAAAAATACAAATATAATATTCCAATTAGCACGTGCATATTTACATATACAACAGTATATTGCACATCTGAAGAACATGGCATGTATTTATGATATATATCGGCAGATTGTTAAATCTGGGACACATATATATTTTTATTTTTTTACTCCACTTTTTTTTGTTATTTCAAATTTTGTTCATTGCTCAATTAAAAACAGATGATAGGATTTTTGAAAACCAAGTCGAGTCCCTTGTTCTCCGATACAGCAGTCCTAGTGTTTTTGGGAACTAAAGTGCACAATTGGATGGGGAAATATAGTCTAGAAGACTTAATGGAACCTTCCACTAGGTTTGACTGTACGGTAGGTGATGTTGTAATTGGTATTACAGAGCAGCACTTGATTTAAAAAAAGTCTCATTCTTAGTATTCATTCTTAGTTGTAATAATTGTAATATTTGCAAGCAGATTTCATTTTTAGAATAATAACTTTTCAGATTAGTTTGACAGTTATATCATTAATAATTTTCTTATATAAAATTAGAAATACATACATAATGATGAAATCATTGCAAATCTGCAGTTTAATAGGATAATTACTTATATTTGAAGAACAACTTAAATTGTTTTATTGAACCTCCATGATACCATTATATAGCATACATATTCATGTATTTGCTTGAACATCTATGTTTGTTCACTGAAATGATTAAACAAGATAGGTAGATATATATACACACACACCATATATACTCGAGTATATGTCGACCCGAATATAAGTCGAGACCCCTAATTTTACCCCCCAAAAATGGGAAAACTTATTGACTCGAGTATGAGACTAGGGTGGGAAATGCAGCAGCTACTGGTAAATTTCTAAATAAAATTAGATCCCCCAAAAATTATATTAATTGAATATTTATTTACATATTTGTGTATATAATGAATGCAGAGTGTGTGTGTGTTTGTGTGTGTGTGTATGAATGCAGTGTGTGTGTGTATAATGCAGTGTGTGTATATGATGCAGAGTGTGTTTGTGTATGTGATGCAGAGTGTGTAACCTTGGTGGGGGGGTGGGCATTTTTTATTATTTTTTTAATTATTATTATTTTAATATTTTTAAAAATTCTCTTTTTTTTATATTATTAAAATGTTTTTTGTTTTTTTTAATATTCAAAAAACTTGTATTTATTTATTTTTTGTCCCCCCTCCCTGCTTGATACATGGCCAGGGAGGGGGGCTATATTATTCCCTGGTGGTCGAGTGGATGGGCTGTGCAGGAAGGGGGCTGGGAGCAAGCTGTTCCTTACCTTTACAGCAGCTCCTGTCAGCTCCCTTCTCCTCTGTGCCGTTCAGCTCCAGTGCCTGGCGGTCGTGGTCTGTATTATGGCAATGTAAGTTGCCATGATACAGACACTGACTCGAGTATAAGACGAGTGGGGCTTTTTCAGCACAAAAAATGTGCCAAAAACTTGTCTTATACTCGATTATATAAACTTAAACTGCAATCGTTTGCCCTCATAGCTGAGTCCCTTCTGGAGAACGTCAGAAGTCAGATCATCCAAATCAAATTCTTTGTAATCCATGCCAAAACTAATCGATCTGTCCAGGATTTACTTGTAGAGTCATATCCAATGAATAAGAATCCATAAATAAATTCCGGGCAAATTGATCAGTTCGGCATGGATTTAAAGACATTTGATATGGATGAATGGCATGGAATGGAATTTTGCACAAGTTTAGTCATCGCTGGGGTAACAGAAATGGTGAAGTAAAACTCATTTATTATACCACACAATTTTATTTATGACTGTTTTCTTAAGACATTTATTGTATTTTGCACTAAGATGCACCAGAAATCTGGATTTTCTAGGAACGAGACAGATAGAAAATAGAGGTAAAGTAATTTAGGCACTAATGATTAACACTTTGGAGGTATGCTGTAACGGAGAAAGTCAATGCATGAAGATATAAACAACAGGTCATAAAATTTTAAGGCATTGGTTTATCGTGAAATGTTTTACCAAGTACAACACGACTGGATGTCTGTAGTTAAAAAGATGTTTTTTCTGCCACATTACGAAATGTGTCACTATGCTAAGGTATAGAAATTATTCCTTACACAACAGGCTGGATAGGAACAGACAGCTTAATCTGTGTGTGTACTCAAGCAAAGTTCTTTAGATTCTACAGGATGGAAAGTGAATAAACTGAATTTGACTAATTACGTGGAAAATTTAACCATTTTAACTAAAATAGGAGGCAATCCTAACACCCAGGAAAACAAAATACAGGAAAGAAAGTTTTTTTGATTGCACATATTATCTAAATTCTAAGTCACTTCTGATGCTTTTTGATGATAACATAGCTACATGTAATAATAATACTGAATTATTTAGCCTGGAAGGATACATTTAGCTTTCACAATTTTTCAAGTATGTCCTGGGGGTTAGACGTGCTACTCAATGGTATTTTACTGGATAAGGAAATAAAGGTAAACGTCTACTAAAGGCTCGGAAGATGGAATATTCACCCCTGAATTATCTCATAAGCAGTATGTGTATTCACAGGTTATATTATTTCACTAGCTGAACAGCCACATAATCAATATCATGTACATAGTAATTTAATCAGATACATGTCTCTTTACTTCTTCACTACAGAGTTTATAGACTTCTCAAAGCATAAAAAAGTTGTGTTACCCTATCTATAGATGCCACCTCGGATGCAAGGTTTTAGAGGGTGGCATTTACCTACGTTAACTCCCTTAACAATCTGCTCTTGCCGCCAGTCCACCTCTTCAGCTGAGATCATCAAATTTTATTAAGTCAGACAAACCAATGATTCCCCATAAAGAGACTAGTGTGTGTATGAGACAAAACTCTTTTTGACTCTGTTAAGAAGGTGGAAGCTCTACAAAACATCAATGTTTTACATCGGATGGTTAAAATGACGGGACCATTGCACGCAGACCACTTCATTAAGATGAAGTAGTCTGGGTGACTTTAATGGTTCTTGAATTTTTTGTATATTTTAAAAAATATTTGGGGTAAGAGAAAATGTCCACTCTCCACTTTACCAATTCGGAACCTGAAGTTGATTTGTAATGTTAAGGAAATGTTTGGATAATGCGAAGTGATTGAAGAAAAAAAAAAAGAAGGACTTAACATATAAATGGAATTGAGACCCCCTTCAGTGGGCAACAATGCAAATCATGCAGCACGACCGTGTACAAGTGCTATGGAACACAGCCAGTGAGCTTGCAATCTAAAGAAGATTTTTCAAATACATACTGCACAGTCGGTGACATCATTCATGCGTTACTCACACTCTTCAGATGAAATGTCCTGGAAAGAGCTGGGGAGACAGAAATAGTGCAATTCTTTCTCCCCAGCACTTCTGCCAGTATATCACTATTAGCAGAGGACTAGATTATTAGTGAAACTCACATCAATAAAACTGGGACATGTATGTAGGTACTGCTCTAAGATTAAATGATTTATTCACTTACTCTATCACTAAAATTAAAAACTAACCTCAGCCCTACAAAATGATTTAATATAAAAAGACACTTAGTGGCGATGCATGTTATAGTGGAAATAATGCTATTACAGTCCTGAAGACATTCATAACCCATTAAATCTTCTGTAGAAACACAGAAGCCAACAATATTTGTTTAATTATTTTTCTATCATTGGATTCATGGAAACGTTTTCTTATAAGGGTTGTTTATTTTTGTGTTGTTTCTTTTAATTGCAAGCATTTTTACAATGTTTATATTGAAGGGTTACTTCAAGCAGCATGACCACTTCAGTGATTTGAAGTGCTCATGGTGCCTGTATGCTATATGTGCAGTTTATCACTACGAAACAATGTATACATAATTTACCTCCACCTCCGGCAGAGTCATTGTTTTGTCGTCAGCCAGCCCAGAACAAGAGTTCCAGGATGGCTACTGTCAATTCTGTGCAAATTTACTTGCACAGAATGTCATTCATTGGCTGAGAACAGTCAGCTGACACTTTCAGAAAATGGATGCTGGCAGACATTGCTTCTAGCTCCTGCAGCTCTGTGGTTATGCGAGGCTCCAATGCCTTTTTCTTTATAGCTTTTATTAGTGATGGCTGGGTGTATTGACAAAACGGTAGCTCCGCCTGTTGTCAAGTTTTTTTCAAGTAGAGGGAAAATACCCAAGTCACATTAGTCCTGGCCTTGTCCTATGATATATTTTGACATTGTTAGAATTTCGGTAAAATTTTACAGAAACTGCAATGTTTTCATTGCGGGGTTAAGACTGTCTCTAGTGGCTGGTCCCCTCGCAATGACGTTGGAGAAGGCAGAGTAATGAACCCAGTTAGCGTTTAAAGGGTTATTTAACATTTTCATTGCAGTGAGGGGAGGGGCAGCACAGTAGCAGAGTTTTTTTTTTTCTTCTAACACTATAGTGCTCCTTTAACCCCTTAAGGACCACACTTCTGGAATTAAAGGGAATCATGACATGTCACACATGTCGTGTGTCCTTAAGGGGTTAAACAGTCTTAAATCATTTACAATAAATAGGATGTGTATATCTCACAGTAACGGAAAAGATAAGTAGAGACAAAATAGTTGATAGAGAACAAATAATTTCTGCCACAAGGTGAGTATGACATGAGAAGGTTGTAATGTATGATATTATTAAATCAGCTATTCCTGAAAAAAACTGAAAAAGGGGAAAACCAGTGAACCAACTAAAACAACAGCATCGTAGCATAATGTGAGTGGGATTTTACTGTTTGTGTTTTTAATATGTGAAAACCCCATCTATTACGAGGGAAGAAGACACAGCGAAGCAGAGAATTGGCTATCTAAATTATCTGTGACCAGTAAGCTTCCGAGAAACTAACCGTGCAAAGTCTAAGCCAGAATACCAACTGAATGCTATACATCAAAATAAGCAAAACAGCAGGACCCAGCTGCTTCGTCTGCTCGCCGACTGCTTAAATATGTTCAATCAAAATGACAAGAGATTCAAGGACAGGGTCACTTGTTTCCTGTTCGAAATGCATACAGGATAATAGAGGTAACAGTGTTTTTATGTGATACACTGTATGATATCAGTTCAAGCTTGATTTAAAGGGACAGTGAACTAGGAGTGTATAAAGCGCAAAGTAAATTGTTGGGCACGTCAAGTAAAACTACTTCATTAAGGTAAAGTTGATTTGATGCCTACAGTATCCCTTTAATTCCATCAAAGGTACAGGAATGAGTGGAAATTTATTGCACGGTACCCTGTAAGATTTATAACTTTATATGACAGGCCTGGAAGAGAGACAAAAGCAAGACAGTGAAGGCAGAAGATGGGAGACAAGTTTATTTGTTAAATGTCCTTAAAGTTTTTTTTTTTTAAAGGGTTTCTTAGAGCAATAGAGTCAGGGAGGGATGAAGAATGGGGCAGCCTTGAAGACATTTTGAAGGTAAGAGTTTGCCCTGTAGGTGCAATCACACGTCTTTGATAGAGCAGAGGCTACAATGGGAAAGGGGGGTAATAATTATTAGGGATGTTTTGCAGATTGGGGAATCCTATATTTCCTATCCTTCCTATATTTGATTCTCCTATTGTTAAAAAATATATAGATGAGGGCTGCTGATTATTATATAATAGCTTGCGTTTAGCAGGATGCATTCATCAAGGAGGCATTCACTTTGAGGAGTGATGCACTGTGCATATCGTAGTCATGTGTGTACTTGGATGCAGGTCTAGCATCATATCTTCTCCATATGGGCAGCAGACCATTGGTTTCGTGCCCAGCCATTGTTTTAAATTGCACAGTCACATCCTGTCTTGGTCCCACTTCAGTCTAGTAGTACCCAAGAGTTCCCTCACATCAATTTGTCTTATTTTTTATATTTCAGAAGAATATATCTGGAGCTTGTGTCCTCATGCTATATATGAGAATTTCTAAATAATTGTTCTTATGGCTTGGAGTATATGACTGTGTCCTATGGATTTTCGACTGCCAGCTTTCCTGGGACTGGTGTTCTTTTCCACTTCATATTGACACCTTGACTTTTGACCTTGAATTGTCAATTAGCTCCAGCTTTCCTGTTCGTACCAGTAAGAGACTCCATCAACCTCAACACTGAAGAACCAACACGCTCCTCACTATCAATGCCAGATTGACCCCCAAAGGTGACATGTCCGAGTAGGGTCTGGTGGTCGCGGGTTACAATGGAAAGAAGCTTTACTTACCATATTGCCATATTCTTCTTGTAGATCGTCTCTAGCTGCTGGTGCTCATGACAGCTCATAACAGCACAGCCCTAAGGTCTATGAAGGTACATGCATAGACCATGCCTAAATACCTCAGCTGTCACTTGTGATGGCTGTTTGCATAGGACAAAAATTAATGGTGCAGCACCAAGTTCTGTCAACCTCAAGCTTGCCCATATGACAAACTAATCTGTACTTTGCATTACTGTGACTTGCCCATATGACAAAGTAATATGTACTTTGCCTCACGGTATCTTTGGATTGCATTGTGTGACAACCTTCTGGTCGGTTTGCTTAGAAAAGAACTCAGTTTCAGTGGAACTACAACTCCTTGCAGACATGACCTTCCCAGGTGCACAAGAGTGATAAGGGAACCTTGGAGATCTATGAGGGCATGCGTGACTTTCTTTACAGAAGAAGCGAATAAGCCAGAAGGGAGCAGACAGGAAGCAGTGTCAGGAAGTCCGATGGCTGGCAGCAAAGGAGCGAAGTGTCAAGCCCAAGGTCACAAGTAGGAAGCAGGATGCCAAAGGCCTCAAAGGGTCAAAGTCAAAGTCAAAGTTGAGAAATTTAACAGGAATCAGGAACAAAAACTGTGATCAGGAGCCAGGAACACGAACCGGGAACAAAAACCAGGATCAGGAATGGATCAGAAACCAGGATGCTAGGAGACTGGGGAAAGCACCAGAACAACTGAGAACTGACCACGTGCAGTGCTTGGCTATTTATAGGGAGAGGAAATCATGTTACCAGCCCCCAACCACTGCAGGCATAGTCCCCATTGACTACAAAGGAGGGGATAGAACTTAGCTATTCCACAGTCCCTTCTCTCTGCCTCGCCAGTCCCTCCTCCCCCGGCCCTCCCCAATCCTCTATGTATGCCTCATAGCGGCACCTAGGCGAAAGTGTGCATGGACAGCAGGCATCAGAGCAAGCAGGGAAAGAGGAAGGAGGAAGGAGCGGGCACCCGAGCCTTCCATTAGAACACCGCGGGCGCACCGGGCAGGTAAGCGTCGGCCGTAACATGTTGGACTTTCAATGAAATTCCAACACAGCTTTAGTATTTCATCAGTATTCTATCTATAAAATACTGACATGACACGGACAGTGCTGCTTAAATCAGAGGGAATAAAACTAGACTAGAGGACAGTGACACAGACTTCTCTCACGTAACTTACAAGGCAAATGATGCAGCCACCTCTACACCCATTGCAGCAACATACACACACAGTGTAAAGCCCATTTATTGGCACTCCATGCTGGAACTCGCATTCAATCAGAAAATAGAGAGAGATGTAGAATAACTCTCTATATAATTGAGAATGGTTATTGCTTGTGATATCACCTTGAGCTAAAATATAAAATACCCAGATTGTTGGAGAGGGTGATTTCTACCAGAAAAGGACATGTGCTGTTGTGTTAGTCTAGTTGGTGAATGGTTTGACCTATTTGTCAAAAGTGGCTGTAATGTTTAAATGATGGCATATATAGTCGTCGCTGGTGTCTCCACATGCTCACTATGGCCTTGATTTAATATTTTTGAGTACGCTTCAAAATCATTTAATCAAAGATAACACCAAGACAGCGAGCTTGCAAGGACGGGCTGATGCGGGTACCATCAACTTGCAGGGAGAGTGACAGAGAAGGCTAACAATAAACATATATATATCTCCAACAAAAAGAGGATTTAAAAAAATAATACAATATCATCTTGAATTAAAATAAAATATATAGAATCTATGTTTTCATTTCCATCTTCCTTAGCAGCAAACACACAAACAAAAAATATAAAAAGCACTTTTTTTCTATCTCATAATAATATTAAATAGAGTGGTTTTTTTTTTGTTTTGCCTCCAACTGATTTGTTTCAAATAAAAAGATTCTAAAAACACTTCAATGTATGAAAGAATACATGTTTCCTGGCAACCAACACACATTCTTTATGGCCCAGCGCTATCATATATTCATGAAATGTGATCCATAAGCCTCCTACAAAGGGATTTATGTTACAATATTCACAAGCTATTAGCAAATGAGTTCCCTGACACTGTGAAAGTACATTCCTAATATAGGCCACTATAATGTCGAATAAATTACCATGTGTTCCATGAGATTGGGGAGATTTATCATTCGAATGATACTGACTGCAAATTGAAGCAGAGTTTCATCATACATTTGAGGCCTAACTGGATTTCAGAGGGGCTAGATATCAATATAGTGCGACGTGACGGCTCGGTTTCAAATTGGTGTCAATTACAAAATATATGAAAGGCTGCAAGGAACCAAGAAATCTTATTCTCGTTACTTCTGTTCCTGGACTGATTTTTCACTTCTCGACTGTCCTGTGTGTTGGAAACGGCTCTGATAAATAATTAAAGTCTCAATTAACAGGGCTGAGTTTCAATAGATGCAATAGAAAATTGTAGATATAAAACAAAAATAAAAGACACGTATTTCATTTTGATACTGCTAAGAATTACTTTTGTTTTCTGTAATGTTATTACAAACTAGATGGGTTGGGTCAGATTAACTAATGGGATACTCTAATCACCAAAACTACTTCATCTTAATATAGTGGTTTTGGTACTTAGACCCAATCCATCTTCTCTGATAATGTAAAACAGCAATTGTAAACTTTGGGTCAGAATACTTAATGGGACACTGTAGACATCCAGACCACTTCAGCTCATTGAAGTGGTCTGGGTGCAACGTCCCATGTCCCTTAACCCTACAGTGGTATTTATTGCAGTTTCTGAGAACTAGAGGGACTTCCGGAATCCAAATGGTTCTTTGGTCCGTTACCTGACGCTGGACATCCTCACGCTTTGCATGAGGACCTCCAGCGTCAGATTTTTCCCCGTAGTGGGAAATCCTAATGCGTGCGCAGCCTGACCCGCTCCAAGGGACATCGACGCTCGATTCAGGTTTTAACCCCTTTAGCCACGCAGGAGATGGGGTGTGAGGGAGGGGGGCACTGTAGAATTCTATAGAATGTGACGGCAGATAAGAACCATTCGGCCCATCTAGTCTGCCCAATTTTCTAAATACTTTCATTACTCCCTAGTCTTATCTTATAGTTAGGATAGCCTTATGCCTATCCCACGCATGCTTAAACTCCTTTACTGTGTTAACCTCTACCACTTCAGCTGGAAGGCTATTCCATGCATCCACTGCCCTCTCAGTAAAGTAATACTTCCTGATATTATTTTTAAACCTTTGTCCCTCTAATTTAAGATTATGTCCTCTTGTTGTGGTAGTTTTTCTTCTTTTAAATATAGTCTCCTCCTTTACTGTGTTGATTCCTTTATATATTTAAATGTTTCTATCATATCCCCCCTGTCTCGTCTTTCCTCCAAGCTATACATGTTAAGATCCTTTAACCTTTCTGGTAAGTTTTATCCCGCAATCCATGAACCAGTTTAGTAGCCCTTCTCTGAACCCTCTCTAAGGTATCAATATCCTTGTGAAGATACGGTCTCCAGTACTGTGTACAATACTCCAAGTGAGGTCTCACCAGTGTTCTGTATAATGGCATGAGCACTTCCCTCTTTCTACTGCTAATACCTCTCCCTATACAACCAAGCATTCTGCTAGCATTTCTTGCTGCTCTATTACATTGTCTGCCTACCTTTAAGTCATCAGAAATAATCACCCCTAAATCCCTTTCCTCATATGTTGGGGTTAGAACTCTATCAAATATTCTGTACTCTGCCCTTGGGTTTTTACGTCCAAGATGCATTATCTTGCACTTATCCACATTAAATGTCAGTTGCCACAATTCTGACCATTTTTCTAGTTTACCTAAATCATTTGTCATTTGGCTTATCCCTCCTGGAACATCAACCCTGTTGCATATCTTAGTATCATCAGCAAAAAGACATACCTTACCATCAAGACCTTCTGCAATATCACTAATAATAATATTAAAGAGAATGGGTCCAAGTACAGATCCCTGAGGTACCCCACTGGTGACAAGTCCAAGCTTCGAATATACTCCATTGACTACAACCCACTGTTGCCTGTCACTTAGCCACTGCCTTACCCATTCAACAATATTGGAATCCAAACTTAAAGATTGCAGTTTATTGATAAGCCTTCTATGTGCAACAGTGTCAAAAGCCTTACTGAAATCTAGGTAAGCAATGTCTACTGCACCACCCTGATCTATAATTTTAGTTACCCAATCAAAAAAATCAGTAAGAAAATGGCTTTGCTTTGCTGGCACTATAGAATCCCTTTATATTGGTTTCAATGGATTGGCATAGAGCAGCAGTTTATTTGAATGCCACTGGCTGCTCACTGTTTAACAGACATGCCCCTACTCGCAGTATAGCGAGTAGGGGCAAATCATTTACTAATACTAAGTAATCTTTACTTAGTATTAGTAAATGTGGCTGAAAGACCAATTTAGGTCTTTCAGCCTTTTAGTAGATAGCTCCCTAATACCGTGGGAATTAGGGAGTTATCTACTAAGCGGCTGCAAGATGCAGCCGCGGCAATTAATAGGATCGGAGTTTCATTCATTCTAATGAAATTCCGATACGAGCAAAGTCCCGAATTGCGTTCTAACACGAATGGAGAAACTGTTAGAACGCAATTCGGCAGTTTGCCGGCGTCCTGTCTAAGTGACAGGAAGCATCGCGGGAACAGGGAGGAACGGTAAGGATTGTGGGAAAATTGCTGTGACCACCGAAAATGAAGCACACTTTGCTACTCCGCTGGTCACTGCATAGGAAAACTCCAGAAGAGAAATAGTCCCTACTTTTTCTTAAAGGACCACTATAGTGCCAGGAAAACATACTCGTTTTCCTGGCACTATAGTGCCCTGAGGGTGCCCCCACCCTCAGGGTCCCCCTCCTGCCCGGCTCTGGAAGGGGGAAAGGGGTAAAAACTTACCTTTTTCCAGCACTGGGCGGGGAGCTCTCTGCCTCCGATCCTCCTCCTCTCCGCCCATTCGGCTGAATGCGCACGCGCGGCAAGAGCTGCGCGCGCATTCAGCCGGTCGCATAGGAAAGCATTTACAATGCTTTCCTATGGACGCTTACGTGCTCTCACTGTGATTTTCACAGTGAGAATCACGCAAGCGCCTCTCTCACTGTGATTTTCACAGTGAGAATCACGCAAGCGCCTCTAGCGGCTGTTAATGAGACAGCCACTAGAGGCTTTGGGGGAAGGCTTAACCCATTAATAAACATAGCAGTTTCTCTGAAACTGCTATGTTTCTAAAAGAATGGGTTAACCCTAGCTGGACCAGGCACCCAGACCACTTCATTAAGCTGAAGTGGTCTGGGTGCCTAGAGTGGTCCTTTAAGTTTTAAAGAAAACTATAGCAGACAGGAAAAAATGAAGAACAGATCCTGAAAGAGGGAGAGAAGAGGAATCGATTGGGGAAAGGTAAGTTCGCATGACAGTGCCGCTTTAACAGTGAATTGTGACAGAGTTACAAAACTGTTGATTAGGAAAACAACAACTGTATTCAATATCATACCTAACCATGGACATTTCAAAAGGACATTTTTTTTTACAATTCTTTATTTTAGTGGTGCATTGCAAAGACATAGTTGGTATAGAACAATTGTGCAAACTGCAGGTAAAAGGATTGTACATTGACATTGCTATAACATGGCACCTTTTTTTACATTATAAAATAAAGTTCAACATTTGGGTTGTATCTGAGAGGGGTTGCAAGATAAGGTGACTGTTAGATGAGGAAAAGCTCTCTGGCGCTCACATGCATTGGGTTGTTAATATGCTCGAAGGTCTATGTCTAGAGCAGCGTTTTCCAATTGGTGTTGCCGATCGGGTGGCCCAAGCATCTAGGGCCACCCGATGGGTACCGCCAAACAGGGGTCGGGTCAGGCGCCACAGCTATTTAAAAACTCGACCGGACCCCTGTAGCATGGATTACTGGGAGTAACTGACAGACTGTCACTTCCTCCCAGACTGAGCGCGCTGAGCAAGACGGTAAGAATGAGCAGCAGTGAGGAGTGAGCAGTACACCAGCCTCAGCCAGCAGCCTGCAGCACTCCAAGCAAGTCACCCTCCTGCAGGAAAAAAGGTAATCGAACAGGAGGGTGACTGCAAATACCTGTGTGTGTGTTTCTGTGTATGTGTAGTATGTGTCACTGTGTATATCTGAGTGACAATGTGTGTGTGTGTGTATCTGTGTGTCAGTGTGTGTGTGTATGTGTTAGTGTATCTGTCAGTGAGTGTATGTGCCAGTGTATGTATATCTTTGTCAGTGAGTGTATGTGCCAGTGTGTTTATCTCTGTGTGTGTGTGTGTATGTGCCAGTGTGTATCTTTGTGCCTATGTGCCAGTGTGTGTATGTGTCAGTCTCTATGTCAGTGTTTGTATGTGCCAGTGTGTGTATCTTTGTGCCTATGGGCCAGTGTGTGTGTGTATGTGGCAGTGTGTATCTGTGTTTCAGTGTATCTGTCAGTGGGTGTATGTACCAGTCTGTTTGTGTGTGTCAGTGTGTGCATCTGTGTGAGTGTATGTGCCAGTGTGTGTATATCTTTCTGCCAGAGTGTGTATCTTTGTGCCAGTGTGTTTGTGTGTGTGTGTGTGTGTGTGTATCTTTGTGCCTATGTGTCAGTGTATCCGTGAGTGTGTGTGTGTACGTACCAGTGTATCTGTGTGCCAGTGCGTATCTCTGTGTATGTATGTGCTAGTGTTTTTATATCTTTGTGCCAGTGTATTTATCTGCGTGTCCGTGTATCTGTCAGTGTGTGTGCCTGTGTGTGTATGTTTGTGCCTATGTGCCAGTGTGTGTATCTGTGTGTATGTGCCAGTGTGTATCTGTGTCAGTGTATCGGTCAGTTTGTATCTTTGTGCCAGTGTGTTTATCTGTGTCAGTGTATCCGAGTGTGTTTCTGTTTGTTAATATGTATGTATAGCTGTGTAAATGTGTATGTGCAGACATCCCAGCAATCAAACACCTACACAACATGCTCCTGCAACATGACATACAACTACTCATCACTCAAACACCAATAATACACACAAATGTACATCCGCAATTAAAATCCAACACTACATCCAAACACACCATTGCACGTCAATGCAAGCATTATATACAAACACACCCCTGTATTAAAATGCTAAAATTTATATACAAATACCACAAAGAAGCACACCTGCTTCTAAGTACTACAATCTGTTTACTATTTTTAGAAATTTGCGGAAAAAAGAAACCCTTACGCTCTGTTAATTAAAAGGTTTGTGCTAGGGCGCAAATTTTTTTCGGGGGGGGTTTCACGATGTTGGTACACTATGTCAAAGGGTTCCATGGGAAAAATTAATTGGGAAACCCTGGTCTAGAGGATGGAAGGGGCTCAGCATATTTAAGTTCATGGAGGTATTTATGTATTCTCCCTGAATGTAGGATATAGATTGCCAGGAGGCCCGTTTGACACTCAGACACACCAACAACATGGTGCTGCTAGGAATGAAGGACATTGGCATAGTAAAGAGGTACAGAAGGAATTGGGCCAAAATAGGGACTGTTCTTTCTAAACAGGGACACTTGAGGAGATATGATAGGTTCGAATATCAATCAAGCTAACAGACCTGGAAAAGTGACATGTCCTGGAAGTAAGCCGTCTATGGTACATTTACATATGGTAACTATAAACTATTCTAAAACTCGTTTGCAGAGTATGTGGGTGCATGGAGAGCTACAATGTGCTTCCAACTAAAAAACTAATTAAGTAAAAATTTCTACTTTGTTAAATTGGTCCCTTTCATTTAACCACTGCAGCAATTACTTGGGTGTGATAAGCTGCAGAGGATTCAGCTTAAAGGGGACACTATAGGCATCCAGACCATTTCAGCTCATTGAAGTGGTCTGGGTGCAGTGATCCTGTTATCTTAGCCCTTAACTTCTATGACATCCAGCATCTGTCAATTCCCCATAGAAAAGCATTGCCGGCAATTGTTTCCGATGGGGAGGGCCTACTGCGCTTACAGTGTTCTCAGCGCATGCACATTACAGCCCCCCCTCCCCTGTCGGGTGACGCCAGGAGGGGTGGGGGGGAGCGCTGGAACCAGGTAAGTACAGTATGAGTATTTTAACTATGGGGGGATGCGAGGGAGAGGGGGGGCTATAGTTCTAGGAATACAACTTTGTATTCCTAGCACAATAGTATCTCTTTAAACAATGTTACCTTTGCACTTCCAGACAATTGGAGCCACCATGATATTTCCTACTTGTAAATGCACATTAAGCATGGTTTTCCCAATAATCCAGGATCAAACATAAAATGTAATGTACTACATACAGGGAATCATGGAATATTTTGGAATTGCTGTGCTTTGCATTTTATTTCAGCCAGTGCTGGGATGGTGAAGCTAGTACTGCAGTGTGCGCCACGAGACATGGTATCCATAAAGGCGTGAAGACATCGAGGGGTACATATGCAGAGAGCTGTCGAAGAATTATAGGAAAGAATTCACTGCAATAAAGAGTCAGAAGCTTTATGACAGCTAAAATAAATCTGGGATGGTGGGATAGACTGTGGCCCTGGTACTGGGACAGCAGGTAGCACTTTTTTTGTTTCTTAAAAAAAAATTATTCCAGCTAATAACTGAATATGTCTTACAACGTGCCTTACCCAATACTGTGATAGTGTCAGTTTTCAGATCAGCTAAATAAGCTTGCGCAGATTGTAATCAAAGCGCACAGTGGAGCATGGTAAATTGCATTACTAACCTGCATTCCCAGAACACTTTGGCCGCGACAATGACTTCATTACAGAAATTAACAAATAAGTAAAGAGCACTATGCTCAGGCACTGAATAATATGCAAAGGCAGCCAAACTGGACTTTAATAGATACAAAATTCCCCCCGTCATCACAAACTGTACAAGCATTAGCTGATGACCGTGCTCCTAACTTTTGCTCCAAAACAACTCCTGTAATTTCTTTGGAACAAAAAAAAATGTTTCCACATACAGTCCTGCTGAGCCAAGGGACAAGGTAATTAATTCGAGTGGTAAACTTCCACATAAAGAATACATAAAACATAGAAAATGTGATGGCGGGCATGAATGCATACAGTAAATTATTAGAGTAAACAAATTTATGGTGGCGCCGGTTTGACCTGCATCATTCTGATTTATAAGGAGAGATCTGCAACGCTCATCAATGCAGGGCCAAGAGATTAAGAGCATTACAGGAATAGTTTTCTAAAACTTCCAGAAGAGAGAGCCAGTGTTAGAGTCACTGCTCTGCACACCTCGCAGCATTTCACACACATAGACGGACACTTTGATTTTACGGGTGTGAGTGAGGGTGTCATCAGGGGCAGGGCTGTTCTCAGAAATTTTAGGTGACTTACTAATAACAATTTTGGAAACTAATATACAATTTAGAACAAGAATAAAGTATGTTATTTACACTGATTTCTAAACACATTGTAATGTAAGGACACGTTACTGGGAGTATTATTGCTGTGGAGCTCTGTTATACCCACAAACACATTACTGGGAGTATTAATGCTGTGGAGCTCTGTTATTCTCTCAGACACATTACTGGGATTATTATTGCTGTGGAGCTCTGTTATACACTCAGACACATTACTGGGAGTATTATTGCTGTGGAGCTCTGTTATACACTCAGACACATTACTGGGAGTATTATTGCTGTGGAGCTCTGTTATACACTCAGACACATTACTGGGAGTATTATTGCTGTGGAGCTCTGTTATACACTCAGACACATTACTGGGAGTATTATTGCTGTGGAGCTCTGTTATACACTCAGACACATTACTGGGAGTATTATTGCTGTGGAGCTCTGTTATACACTCAGACACATTACTGGGAGTATTATTGCTGTGGAGCTCTGTTATACACTCAGACACATTACTGGGAGTATTATTGCTGTGGAGCTCTGTTATACACTCAGACACATTACTGGGAGTATTATTGCCGTGGAGCTCTGTTATACACCCAGGCACATTACTGGGAGAATTATTGCTGTGCAGCTCTGTTATACACTCAGACACATTACTGGGAGTATTATTGCCGTGGAGCTCTGTTATACACCCAGGCACATCACTAGGAGAATTATTGCTGTGGAGCTCTGTTATACACCCAGACACATTACTGGGAGTATTATTGCTGTGGAGCTGTGTTATACACCCAGGCACATTACTGGGAGAATTATTGCTGTGGAGCTCTGTTATACAAGCAGGCACATTACTGGAAGTGTTATTGCCGTGGAGCTCTGTTATACACTCAGACTTTACTGGAAGTATTATTGCTGTGGAGCTCTGTTTTACAATCAGACACATTTCTTGGAGTGTTATTGCCATGGAGCTCTGTTATACGCTCAGACACATTACTAGGAGTATTATTGCTGTGGAGCTCTGTTATACACTCAGACACATTACTGGGAGTATTATTGCTGTGGAGCTATGTTATACACTCATACACATTACTGGAAGTATTATTGCTGTGGAGCTCTGTTATACACTCAGACACATTTCTGGGAGTATTATTGCTATGGAGCTCTGTTACACGCTCAGACACATTACTGGGAGTATTATTGCCATGGAGCTCTGTTATACGTTTAGACACATTACTGGGAGTATTATTACTGTGGAGCTCTATTATACACTCAGACACATTACTGGGAGTATTATTGCTGTGGAGCTATGTTATGCACTCAGACACAGTGCTGGGAGTATTATTGCCATGGAGCTCTGTTATACGCTCTGACACATTACTGGGAGTATTATTGCTGTGGAGCTTTGTTATACACTCATACACATTACTGGAAGTATTATTGCTGTGGAGCTCTGTTATACGCTCAGACACATTACTGGGAGTATTATTGCTGTGGAGCTATGTTATACGCTCAGACACATTACTGGGATTTCTGTGAATTTAGCTGAAACAAAAGCAAGTCTAACCTTTTCCCCCTTGGGTAAGAGCTCAATATTTGCTGGTGATGTCTGCAGTTTGCCCTTCTGTCTGATTCTTTTGACTGACAGATTGTGGATAAATCAACTTTATTATAATTAAACTCCATCCACTAACCAAAGATCATGCCCAATCGGCATATATAATCAGAATTGACCATCTCAGCCAATCCTATGTTTTCCTATAGGAAATAATTGGATTGTCTGAGATTGTCAATTCTGATGATCTCAACATAGGAGGCGAGGCAGGGGCGGGGCAGGGGCAAAGTAAGTACCAGCGGACCTGCATAGCGCTGGAATAAAGGTATGTTTTTACCTTATTTAAGCGGGGTAAGTGGGAGCTGGGGACTAAAATAGTGTTTTTACACCATAGGATTTGGAATACACATTTGTATTCCTGACCCTATAGTGTTCCTTTAAATTTTGCAAGTCATTCCTTAAGTCATCATTACTCATTACTTTATACTAGACTGAATATAATTATCATTATCATCATCAATATATGACATGGTGCTTTACTATGTTACAATAGGAATAAAAACCTGCAAATAATGGGAAAATCCTAACCAACACACACAAGGTAATCAGGCCTCTTCTCAAACACACTTGCTTACTGATACAAAATCCTCTTTAATATATATATATAAAGAAAGAAATAATAAGTCTTAATCTGTTTTCCTTAAATAACTAGTCAGCAGAATGTCATTTAGTTTATGCAAACTCATTAATTCTTTAACCTATTTCCCATATAGTTTAGCCAGGAATTAAATTAATTTGCAAGATCTCTGTTCAATCCGTGCTAAATAATTACACACTGGCAGATCATCAAATAAAAAAAGTTGCATAAAATATGAACATGTGCTACGACTTGTTGTAGAAGTCGCATTGATGCCTAAATGTGGTATCACTGGTACAGATGCCATTTCTATAGACCATAAACAGAAAGTCTTGCCCAATGTGCCAAATGATTGTCATCCATTGTCATCTAAGCAAAAGAGCAATCTAAGAAAGTGTATTGCAGGGAGGAATCAATCTGAGAATGAAGGCTACCATTTTACTCTGATTATCTCTCCTTTGGCCTTTTGTACCACTGTGACTGACATCAGGCAACTGGAACTGATGAGACAAATTTGTCCAAATTTGTCCTTTGTAAGGAAACCAAGTGTATTTAAACCTCGTTCGGTAGTTTCCTCCCGAACTGCCAGAGCCTAGTGTATGTAGCTCTCCGTTCGGTAGTTGAAATAGACGAAATCCATACGAAATACAAATAGCTTTACCAGATAATTCCCTTAGTAAAGTATACGAATCCCCAAACATCAGCCGAAATCAAGAAGAAGGGTACAAAGTGAACTGGTTTTAATTAACACACAGAGGCTTTTATGCAAGTTCCCATGTAAGGGGACATCCCACAGGGAGGGACATGGTATAACCAATCACATACAGTAAAATCATAAAACATACCAAGCACAAACATACAATTCCCTACCCTAGCCATGGAGATAATCAAGTCTGATAAAGTAATAACTTGATTATCTCCAGGCAGAAAAATCACAGTTTTCCTCAATATCTGGAACACCCCTTTATATATGAGGTATCTCCACAAATAATATGTCCACTGATAGCCCCGATCTGGGTGACCAACATATTCAAATTTCACCCAGATCGGTTTAGGGATTCTCAAAAACTATGGAAGTCTTCAGTGACCGGTTCACCACGAGGGGGCTGCCCAAAATAGTTCCACAAGGTTGGGTGGTTTTGCCGGTCACTTCAGTAAAAGGAGAAAAACAAACAAAGTACCGAATGGATCCCCCTGGCTCCTAGCAACAATTGTTCCCCTCATTCGTATGCACAACCGTACCGAATAGCGCTCTTCTAGCTAATCGGTACATATAGATCCAGCGTTCGTGTGTTGGAGACCGGTGTTCGGGAAGTCGAGTGTCCAATTTTAGTTCCAGACACTCGACGACCAAGTCCCGCTGTCTTTGTTCGCATGAAAAAAAGATGGCCGCGGTTTTCTCAGCTACGTGGCGTTCAGTAGTACGAACACTAGCCACACACGTAAAGGGTTTAATTGAAACAGGCTTTGAGGTGTAATGAGCCAGGGGGTGGTCTTTGTTCGGTAGTTACATCTACCGAATGGGAAATGAAGAAATAATGAATAAAAAGGGTAATTTCTTCACATCCTTGATCAAGGCTCCTTTGACAAAGGCAGATTCGCTGAAACGTTGGGGGCTATTTTTTGTATCTGATGTCTGTACCCTCCTCTCATATTTCCTGTTGTTCTCTGCATGTATCTTTTTGTTTATCAGTATATACAGGTATCTAATATACTGTTGCTCTGAATTAGTGGTTATACCACTTTAATTGGATCACGTTTTGATCAATACTGTTTTTTTTTCTTCCTATTTTGACTTTATCTGCAATTATTGTTTGCATATTGGATAGAGATTTCCAATTCTTTAATATCTATGATGATTTCTGTTATACATGTGTTTTTTGTGTAATAAAGCTTTTAATCAGTTGTGCTCCTCCTTCTAGTATTCTATGATTATATGTATAGCCTCTTGGAAATGGGGCTTTTGGAGTGAGCACCCTGACTTTCATTAATTTTCCTTATCTAATGGTGATGACTATTTTAACGGGTGTGCCCACCTGCGCTTTGTTAATTTACTGAGTGTATATATTTCTGTTAGTGACTGTTGTATATGCGTGTTTGTCAGTGTGTATCTGTCAGTGAGTATATGTGTGTCCCAGTGTGTGTGTCTGACACTGAGTGAGTGTGCGTATGTCAGTGAGTGTATATGCAACTCTGTCACTGAGTGTGCATGTGTGTCTTGTCAGTGAGTGTGTATGTGTCTGTTGGTGAATGGGTGTCTGTCAGTGACTGTGAGGGAGTGTAACTGGGAAAGAGTGAGTGCGTATGTCTGTGAATGTGTGTGTTTCAGTGAAAGAGTGTGCTGATTAAACAGTATGTGTGACAATGACTGTGTAACTGTAAGTGAGTGTATGTAAGTGCATGCATCAGTGAGGGTGTGTGTCTGTCAGGAAGAGAAATTTGGCGGGGAGAGGGGCCGAGTTTTGTGCTGCATACACCACTGGAGACGCGTATATACAAACTTCTTAGATTAGCAGGTACATAACTCCTATCTATCACAGGGTCAATAAATGTAGATGGTTATGCTGAAAATAATAGAACAGAGATTTGACTGTCAAGGAAAATACTAGCATCATCTTGTGTCCAATTGTGAGAGCTGCAATTGCGAAGGATAACAAAATCATTACTTATCCGTAGAACGTACAGCCCAGAGGCTTAGTTAACCTAATTAACCCAGGCTTATGTGATGGGCTTCTCGGAACAAGAATGCTCGTTGCTGCTGCTAAGCAGATCGTTACACATCCTTTGGGAATCCTTATTCCTTCGTTTTCATTCTTTTTTCTCTGGTCAAAGTGATTTAAAAAAACCAAACAAAACAAAAAAATACTTTTTACTTTCCATGCTCGGTTTAGATAAAAATAGGTGCAATTTATGCAGTGTTTCCTTGCACTATACTTTAGACTGTGTGAGATTTGAACTCATATAATATCCATTCATAAGATTTAGAACAGTAGAAGCTATTTACAAAGGCTATGATTGGCATCATATAACGTTTATGTAAGAGTTTAGAAATACCAATATAACTTGCAATAATATTGGCATTATACTTGTGTACATATTTATTTAAAGGTAACAAACTTCATGTTTTCTGGTAGGTAATCTGCTGTTGAACCTCCAACACAAAGATATATAGAAAACCATAGAATCACAAATATACCATCAGATGCATATACACAACTGCTACAGGTATTGTAAGAAATACACAAAATTAGGTATTATTATATGTATTTACTTATTTTACAATACATAGAGCACTTAGTGTACAAATTCCCCTTAACTAGATATAATGCAACAATGCCACCTTGTGGAATAATAGACCAGTAGGTTTAATTCTTAAAGGCACACATTAAACAGAGCACGTCCATGTCTCTCAACACAATATAGAGAGTGCTCAATACAAGACTCTATAATGCTTTATTGATTTATGCAAATTGACTGATCAGTGGCTTTCTAACAGTATTGGAAAAGACGGCAAGATTTACAGGGATATACCAGAATGGAGGTGAGCCTCACTTTATAATGCATCCAAAAATATGCAAAACTTTAACAAGAAAATAAAAGATTTAAATTAAAATGTACTCTGGAATAATTGATATGCACTTCTTTTAAATCCTGGATTTTCTGTGGATCTCCAGGGTTTTAAAGGTATCACAAAACTAGTCTTAGCCCAAGAGATATCAGTTTAAAGGGTTACTCTTAGCACCATAAGCATTAAATGTTTTGAAGTGGTGATGGGACTTGGAGTCTGTATGTACAGCCTTTCAGTTTGGAATGCTGAACATACAGAGATATTTTATATTGCAGCTGGAGGTGTAACTTCACTGCCAATTGCATCATTATCAAGTCCGCAATGAGAGTTCCAGGCAGTTTTTTTTCATAATTGTGTGTGGAGACGCTCATACATTTGCTGAGAGCACTTACAAGAAGCTTTCGACCAATGAATGATTGGCAGGATTGGCATATGGCTTCCACAGCTCTGTAGGTTCAGCTACAATAGAGGAAGGCTTGGTACGCGCTGGAGCCAGTTTAGAGGCAAACTGTTGTAACACAGTTTGTAGAATTACACAGGGGCGGGGACCAGGGGGGAGGACAATAGGTCCCCCCCATATTCCTAATTTAGGGCCCCCACCCGCCGCTCAGGGGTGGGGGCCGGGAGGGAGGACAATAGGTCCCTCCCCTATTTTACTTTAGGGCCCCCACCCTCAGGGGCAGGGGGGAATGTTTTTTTTTTTTTTAAATGTACAGGATGCTCACTGTTTAATAGAAATGCCCCTACTCGTGGTATAGCGAGTAGGGGCACAATTTACTAATACTAAGTAATTTTTACTTAGTATTAGTAAATTTGGCTGAAAAACCAATTTAGATCTTTCAACCTTTTGGTAGATAGCTCCCTAATACAGTGGGAATTAGGGAGTTATCTACTTAGCGGCTGCAAGAAAAGTCCCGAAATTCCAAAATTGCTGAAGTTCCGAAGTGTCGAAATTGTCGAACCGAACCACCGAAGTCCTGAAAGGCCGAAGTCCAGAATTTCGGAATGCCGTACCGAACCAAAATTTTTCCCCATGCACATCCCTACTCATAATGTGTGTTTGCAAATCTGACTGGCTCACCGGCCAAATGTAAAACATCAGCTGTTATCCAAAGCTGTAGTAAAAATGGTGAGCAGTGACCTATATCCCCTATTCATCTTGAGAATATTACATTAGAGTCAGACCCTCCTTCTGGCCCGTTTCTCACGGTTCTTTTCTCAATATTGATGAGGCAGGGACATTTTTTTTAACTATAAAAAAAAAGTCATCACTCCTTACCCGGCAATAGGCAGTTTTTGTTGTTGTAATATCTATCTTGGCATAATAAACATTTGTGGTGAATTTGACACAACTTTATATATTAGCAAAACATCCTTTGGAACTCTCGTTACATGTTTTGTTTGAACCGTTCTATGATTTTGTAGAACATTCAGGGTTAATTGCACTGTCCTGCCCTGTTCTTTGGAATGTTCGTACATGTGTTACCAAACAATAGGACTGCCTTGACCTATAGGGGGCAGTATTTCATTGTGATCCACTGGATATATTCTCTCTTTATTTGACACACTTTACCTTACAGAAACAATTTATATTAGCGTCACAAATGGAGACTGTGGCGAAACCAACCTCGCCACTGTGAACTGGAGAAGCCTGGTTGCTCGCCTGCTCCCTTTGGACTATGGCCCTGCAGGTTAAACTGTTTATTTCCCCTGCAGAAAGGCTTATTTGTGTGATCTGAGTGCCATTCATCTAATAATGTGCACTCAGATCCCAGCTATCTGGGGATATGTGAAATGTCTGTGTGTTATGTGTAAATGTGACTTTATGTATTTTAAAGTGTTTTGTGTCTTTTTGCAACCATGTGCTTAATGGAGTCTTGTGTCTGTCCTGGGAGATAATTGAATTACTCTCCAGGATAGAAGACTCTGAAACTGGTTTGGGCCAGAAAGCCATGCTTCATTTAGTCACAAAGGACTTTCCCTTAACTTTTGAACCCCTGGTCTGATTCGTGCCATTTTTTAATATGTTGTTCCCCTGAATGGATTGATTGTGAATATGTAATTTTATGTGAATGTGATGTATGGTTTTAGAGTTATGAAAGTTGGGTAGAAAGTATGTTTTAACTGTATGTGTAATTGAGTTTCCTCTCAGGATAAGGGAGGGAATATGTGGGATGTAACTGATATGTGATTGGTTGTTTTGTAACGCCCTGTGGGCTGTACTATGTTTGTGGATTGGGAATAAAAGAGACTGTATGTGACAGTACAGGGAGTTCCTGTTTTAACCCTCAAAGTGAAGTGTCGTCTCATTATTGGGGGAAGGATTTATTGTATGCTGTTCCAGTTTGACTGCTAGGAGAGTAAACCTATTCGTATGGTTCCTATTCAACTGTCTACAGCATTCATATGCTTGAGAGAAGGTATACGCTTCTCTGGTTCGGTGATTGTGGTGTCTGCTGCAGTGCTTGGAGTCCTCAGGAAGCGCTAGGAGCATCTTTTAACGGAGGTACCCAGTCGGGGTGCCAGGCGATCCGTTACATTGGTGGCAAGCGGTGGGATGGCGTCCTAGTGCGAGGTAAAGCAGCTCAGAGACACAGTTCGTTTGGATTTACAAATTGAGGGCAACGCTAGCACACATGCAGCGACCCTGGGAGCAGAGGTATCCAGCGACTTGGAGCAGACAAGTATGGAAGGCTCTGGCGATGATTGGATGGCCGAGGTGAGGCAGCGAGTGGCCCAGTATGGGGATGATTTACCCATGGAGGTACGCCGGGTGATCTGGAACCAGGTCACGGCCGAGCGAAACACAAGGCTGGCCCGAGAATTCCGGCTGGCGAAAGAGAGAGAGTATGCTCAGCGGAAGGAGTGTTACAGCAGCCGAGTAGAGGCTGCATCCGAGGAGGCTAGCCGTCTCCCCCTGAGGCGGCCGCAGGAACCCGAAGTAGGGGTCCTCATAGACTGGTCCTGTGAGGAACCACAACAGGCATGTGGAGATGGGACCGGCCCAGATCCCCAGCAGCAGCCGGAGTTGCCAGGTGCGGAAGCAGGTGGTCCTTACTCGCAAATGTTGAGGGACCTCACAGACTGGTCCTGGGCAGACCCACAGATGACAGGTGGAGATGGGACGGCGGTCTCTCAACCGGCCCTACAGGGATGCTGGGCGGTCGGCCCAGATCTCCAGCGGCAGTATGTACCCCAGGGAGCTGAAGGTGCAGTCCTTCCTCCCCAGCGGCAGTGTGCACCCCAGGGAGCTGAAGGTGCAGTCCTTCCTCCCCAGCGGCAGTGTGTACCCCAGGGAGCTGAAGGTGCAGTCCTTCCTCCCCAGCGGCAGTGTGTACCCCAGGGAGCTGAAGGTGCCGTCCTTCCTCCCCAGCGGCAGAGTGTCCTGCAGGGAGCAGAGACCGTCAGTCTCGCACCCCAACCACAGGACAAAATAATGAAAGGGGAGACAGCTGGTCCCCCTCTCCACCAGCAGAGAGAGTGTCAGGGAGAGGAGCCTGATACCCCCTCTCCCCAGCGGCAGTTTACAGTTCAGAGAGAGGAGCTTGTTACACCCTCTCTCCAGCGGCAGCCTAACCCAGCAAGGGGAGATGTTACACCCCCCAACAGTGCAGATGGGACTGTAGTCTCTGCACTTACAGCACAAGGGGTAGGGACAGTCGGTCCTGTTCCCCAGCCACAGAGCGGTGTATCCAGAGGGGAGACAGTCGGTCTCTCCCTCCCACAACCAGGCTCCCACCAGGCTACTTCCGTGGTAGCACTGGCATCAGGGCAGAGTACCGCTGGTCTCTGCCCACTCAGCAACCCACCAAGGCAGCCTAACAGTTGCCCACACAGTCGTGGTGAGGCACCTGGACATGGACAAAGTTTTCCTCTACCCAGGTGTATTAACCAGTTATTGTGGGTGGGCTGTACTGCTGTTTCTGTTTTGTGGGTGGGTTGCTGGACTAACCAGGGCACTGACCGGCAGGAGGTCAGATACCCTGTTAGTCTAGTTGGTAAAGGGGAGAAGTGTGGCGAAACCAACCTCGCCACTGTGAACTGGAGAAGCCTGGTTGCTCGCCTGCTCCCTTTGGACTATGGCCCTGCAGGTTAAACCGTTTATTTCCCCTGCAGAAAGGCTTATTTGTGTGATCTGAGTGCCATTCATCTAATAATGTGCACTCAGATCCCAGCTATCTGGGGATATGTGAAATGTCTGTGTGTTATGTGTAAATGTGACTTTATGTATTTTAAAGTGTTTTGTGTCTTTTTGCAACCATGTGCTTAATGGAGTCTTGTGTCTATCCTGGGAGATAATTGAATTACTCTCCAGGATAGAAGACTCTGAAACTGGTTTGGGCCAGAAAGCCATGCTTCATTTAGTCACAAAGGACTTTTTACTAACTTTTGAACCCCTTGTCTGATTTGTGCCATTTTTGAATATGTTGTTCCCCTGAATGGATTGATTGTGAATATGTAATTTTATGTGAATGTGATGTATGGTTTTGGAGTTATGAAAGTTGGGTAGAAAGTATGTTTTAACTGTATGTGTAATTGAGTTTCCTCTCAGGATAAGGGGAGGGAATATGTGGGATGTAACTGTGATGTGATTGGTTGTTTTGTAACGCCCTGTGGGCTGTACTATGTTTGTGGATTGGGAATAAAAGAGACTGTATGTGACAGTACAGAGAGTTCCTGTTTTAACCCTCAAAGTGAAGTGTCGTCTCATTATTGGGGGAAGGATTCATTGTATGCTGTTCCAGTTTGACTGCTAGGAGAGTAAACCTATTCGTATGGTTCCTATTCAACTGTCTACAGCATTCATATGCTTGAGAGAAGGTATACGCTTCTCTGGTTCGGTGATTGTGGTGTCGGCTGCAGTGCCTGGAGTCCTCAGGAAGCGCTAGGAGCATCTTTTAACGGAGGTACCCAGTCGGGGTGCCAGGCGATCCGTTACAGAGACACTGTTATATAGCGTGTTTTAAGTGTTATTAAACTAAAGAGCGTTTGGCTTAATGTTTAAACCAATAAAAGTTATTTATGAAGCACTTTACGTGTTTGTTATTCTTTTTCTATTTTTTTTAGTACTTTGTAACACTTAAAGATTATTATTGTGTTTAGGCATATACTTACTTCCTAGCTTTCTCGCTTTGTAGGGGTTAGAAAACTGAGTAGTGAATCTCAACAGCTTGCTAAATGTAAAACTTCAAGCCATTCACATGTGAGACACTTTTGAATTAAAAATGGGCAGCTGTGAGCCTGAATGACTCGCATAGTGTTAAACGTTTATGTATTTTTTATTTTATTCTCAGTAACTTGTTGCCAATAAGACATATTTGTAGTATAAAATTGAGCATCTTAAATCGATGGCATAGGGTCAACAACTTTGTGTTATTCACTGGATTCAAAGAAAGCTTGGTAGACAAAGACATTGCAATATAGTGTCTGGCCTGCAAAACTGTAGTACACATTAAAAACTAATAAGTTGCTGACTAGATAGCTCAGTGTTTGGGGGTCGAGATGCAGCATTTTTGTCACAGGTTCAATCCCTGGCAAGGTCTGTACACACACTCAACATTATACGGTTGGTATAGAAGTAAGATTCAGTTGGGTAACAATAACATCTAAACTCCATGACTACTTTATATTAGCAAATACATTGCCATAAATAAGTTTGAGCAATTATTCATTCATTTTATATATATATATATATATATATATATATATATATATATATATATATATGTTACGTTTTCTGCAATTATGTCTTTTACTGTTATCTGCCAACAGACATCCTAATGTACCTCCTGCTAATTTAATCTGCAGATGAATGATGTTGCAAGACTGTAGCACAACCGTTATATGCTACTGGCTCAGGGGTAATTGCCACTTTGTCCCCACCCCTGGCAAGCCCTCCCATGCATGTAAGCATTGAACGTTGAATCTCTTTAGTAAATGTTAACAAAACAAAGGTGTGTGGTCCATTCATTCATTCAGTGGACATTATCAGTATCTTCATCCTCCTCATTAAAAAACTGAGGATAATGAAATTTGCTCCAGAGGTCAATATAACTAGTGAGATGAATGCAAAGCTACATATAATAGTTACACGATATAACAAAAAAAATGGTAGGACAAAAAGATCAACAGGAGCTGGAACTGACAACGAGAAATCAAGTCCTTTGTGGTGGAAGGAAAAACATTGTCGTAAGGAAATAAGGTACTCAATTGTCAGTAAGAAGACTTTTTTTAATGTAAGTTTTAAAGAACTGTACACTGGTGGAAAGCCAGAGGTGATGAGTGGGAGGTAAGATGTTCCATAAGCAACGGATGGTCCTTGAGACATCCTATAAATGTTGGTGATGAGGTAAGGTATTCCATTAAGAACGGATAGCCCTTGAGATATCCTATAAGAGTTGGTGAGGAGTGAGTGGTAAGGTATTTCATTAAGAAGGGATAGCCCTTGAGATATCCTATAAGAGTTGGTGATGAGTGAGTGAGAGGTAAGGTATTCCATAAACAATGGATAGCCCTTGAGATGTCCTATATGAGTTAGTAAAGGGGGGGGAGGGAGTGGATAGAATGAGGTGGACTACATAGACTAACCTGAGAGAGTATATAATTTTGGGTAGAATTATGTAGAGCTGTTTTTGTGAAAAGCTAAATTTCTAAATATAATCCTAAACAGCATTGGAGAAGATAAATGAGAACACAGCATACAATCCAAAGATAACCTGAATAGATTGGGAACCGATGAAGAGTGTCTCACAATAATAAGAAGAGAAGAAGATGAGAGTTTGGACAAGCACTAGTTTCATCTTGTGTTAGAAACTATATTTTATAAAGTTGAAGCAGGGGCAAAATGTGTCCAATGAATTGTCTGGCTAATCCATTATTACATATAGGCATTCACTAGATGTGATCAATCCGTGCCATGTATGAAAAACATTTTGTTTTTAAAAATATTGCAAAATTAACATTCTTAGGAGCTATAATCCTCAGTATATTTACAATTTGTCATGTTAGTAACGTGCATAGGGGCAATATCTCCAAGACTTTTCCCTTTTGACATGCTGCGGGTTAACTTTCTTATTACCAACTGAGTGACTACCTATTCTTCAAGGAACACTGTTTAAAAGTTAGTTACAAAACACTTGCAAAGTTTACAAAACAATATGAAAAAAATAAAATAAAATAGGATAGAAAGCAGAATATTGTTAAGAAAGAAAAATCTTACAATATGTCACCATTCATAGCTTCTGACAGTCACCACAAAAGGAATGAGGACAGTAGCTGTACTTTTATATCACTTTCTTACATTATAAATCACACGGAAATGTTACCCTGGATCCACATTAAAATGATGGATTGAATGAAAGGCCATCCAGAACAGCACACAGAGATCCCGAGTGAAATTGGCACTTTATTTAAGGAACTGTAGTTGAAGGAAAGCTATATGAAAAAAACATCCACTACAATTCATGTTTTAGTTTGACTTATT
Source organism: Pelobates cultripes (assembly GCA_933207985.1). Classification (NCBI taxonomy): domain Eukaryota; kingdom Metazoa; phylum Chordata; class Amphibia; order Anura; family Pelobatidae; genus Pelobates; species Pelobates cultripes. The sequence goes on from OW240915.1 coordinate 316,862,445, forward strand.
AAAGACAAAATATAGACAGAAAATATCTTCCTCATTGGTGCAGGAACATAACAAATGTATGTTTCTGTCCACTTAAAGCAGGCATTTCTCATCTTTGGTTTTCTAAAATATATATATTTATTTTTTTATTTTTTTTAAAGCCAAAACTTCATACATATTTCATAAATTGTCTGTCTTCTAATGGTCTGGAGGACTATCCTAAATTCCTATATGCTCCAAACAAGCACCATGCTGATGAGCCTAGATGGGGTAAAAACTTACTGTATCTAGACAAGGGTTTATTCAGATTCTAAAGTATGCCTCTGGCTGAAAAGTCATGTTTAGAAAGCAAACTATTGTTAAAGTGTCACTGTCATGAGCTTCTCATAAAGATATAATATATTTATTAAAATGTGTTTTAATTGCAATTCCCAAGAAATCAGAGGATATACATGAGGCACAGATACCCCTGCCTAGATATTGACAATAAATCTAAGATTTATAATCTAGGCAAGATTATTTAGTGACCCCATTCAAGAAAATGTGCCTGCACTCAGTGGTGAATTTTTGAAATGGTGCTGCCCTAGGCAGGACAGATCTCGGGCACCCTCTAATTCAAATTTACCTGCCCCTTCCTGCCAAGGCCGCACCTCTTCTTGTTAACGTACACACATTTTGACTGACAGGTACAAACTCACGGACCAGTACACACTCTCAGATACACTGACATACACACACATACACTCACTAATTTGACACAATCTGACAGACACATACAATCATTCAGACACATACTGACAGAAGCGCCCACTTACTGACAGACACGTACAATCACTCAGACACACACACTCACAGACACTCACTGACAGACTGACACACACACACACATTCACTGACACACACACACACTCACTGACAAACACATTTTCCCCCAACACTCTTTAAGTTTAGATCCACCCAGCCTCCCTACTTTTGGGATAGCTGGGTGTATTTTTCACCTGGGGTCCAGTGGGGCTGATGGCCGGGATGCTGGGCAGGAAGGCGGACGGATATACAGGCGGGCAGCAGCTCTAAGTTGTCAGCGAGGGAGCTGTGATCTCTCTGCTCAGCTCCCTCGTGCGCCACAGAGTGATGCCGGGAGCCAGACTGACGTCATATTCCGGCTCCCGGCATCACTGCAGTCGTGTGAGGGGAAAATGCTCCCTCACCTCCCGCCCAGGAAACAACTGGATGCCTGGCCTGGGAAGGCCCAACTGTGGCCAGCTGGCCCGCTGTTGGGGCCCCCATAAAACGAGGCACACAAGGCATTAGCCTGGGCATTTTTGACGCCACCTGCAACGTGCCGTCCAAGACTTCTTGGACGGCAACGTGCCGTCCAAGGCCTTGTTTGCCTCACGATAGAAACATCCCTGCTGGCACTGGTAATTTGTGTTAATGGATCCTTTCTCTGTTCTTCGGAGTGGTCTTTCCAACATAGATCTACCCATGTCAACATTTCCATTTGTATACAACATATGAGGATTCACGCTGAGGTGAAAGGACTTTATTGTCTTAGGGGTATGAGAAAGTGAAACCCCATATAATGGAGTAAATATTTCCGCAGCAGAGACATGGGAAGCAAAACAAGACTGGACGAATGGAAATGGTGCAGACACAATAAGATGACAGTGAAGGTGAGTTCAGACACCACGGGATAAATGACCCAACATTTTCATCTACTGCAACAAACTTCTGTTAAAGGACCACTCTAGGCACCCAGACCACTTCAGCTTAATGAAGTGGTCTGGGTGCCAGGTCCTTCTAGGGTTAACCCATTTATTTATAAACATAGCAGTTTCAGAGAAACTGCTATGTTTATGAATGGGTTAAGCCTTCCTCCAAATCCTCTAGTGTCTGTCTCATTGACAGCCGCTAGAGGCGCTTGCGTGATTCTCACTGTGAAAATCACAGTGAGAGCACGCAAGCGTCCATAGGAAAGCATTGTAAATGCTTTCCTATGCGACCGGCTGAATGCGCATGCGCGGCAAGAGAATGGGCGGAGAGGAGGAGGATCAGAGGCAGAGAGCTCCCCGCCCAGCGCAGGAAAAAGGTACGTTTTAACCCCTTTCCTCTCCCCAGAGCCGTGCGGGAGGGGGACCCTGAGGGTAGGGGCACCCTCAGGGCACTATAGTGCCAGGAAAACGAGTATGTTTTCCTGGCACTATAGTGGTCCTTTTATTTCTGTTATATCTGTGCATTTATGTGGCTTCTTTTTTATTATGAGGATTTATACACTCTACGATCGCGATTTTATCAGATATGTAAATTATGTACCAGACTCTAACGAATAGCAGCTGGTAGATTAGAGACTTAAGCAAGTACACACCCAGATGAGGTGGACTTAAAAGTGAAGAGCGGGCTATGGAAAGGTAGATCTGAAGAAGTCGTTGACACAGTGAAAAGCGTCATCACGCTACCACGTCAGCACGCACGAAAGTGTACACTAACCTCGCATCCCGGAAGACGCAAATAGAACCGGGACCAGATATTGTGGCCACATAGAAGGGACTTGGAAAGAACTTCATGAGAAGAGACTGAGGAAAAGACGATCCGCTAGCCTGCTGGTTTTAAGGTTGCTTGTAATAAACATATATTGCGATTTTACTACAGCCTCAGGTTTACCTGCGTTTCCTTGGAAACATTATCTGGAGCCTTTCGAGTTAGAGCAGACTCATCTGCTCTACACTTGTGAGTGTATATTTCTCAGTATACATATTCAATATTGGAAAAAACAATATTATACTACATTTATTTCTCTCTCCCCCTTTTTTTGCATATGTATGGACATTAATTACTTTGTAAGGAGCCTCTTGACCTGAAGAAAGGTATTATTTCAAAGGTTTAAAAGGTAACTTTATTTACTGCACTTCGCACTGTACACCTTTTGTAAGATTTTATCACTAAACACTTAAACTGTTATACAAAGGGAAATTTGCACCACAAAAAGATTTTGCTATTTTTTGCACAAATAAGTGTTTAAGTGTTCAATTTATATTGCGGGCTTAAAGACACAGCACGCCTTTTTTCTTCTCTTGTTCTCCAAAACTTTAATAATAACAAAAATGCAAATTAAATTCTCCCCAACAACATCCATAGAATAGAAACATAGAATGTGACGGCAGATAAGAACCATTTGGCCCATCTAGTCTGCCCAATTTTCTAAATACTTCCATTAGTCCCTGGCCTTATCTTATAGTTAGGATAGCCTTATGCCTATCCCACGCATGCTTAAACTCCTTTACTGTGTTAACCTCTACCACTTCAGCTGGAAGGCTATTCCATGCATCCACTACCCTCTCAGTAAAGTAATACTTCCTGATATTATTTTTAAATCTTTGTCCCTCTAATTTAAGACTATGTCCTCTTGTTGTGGTAGTTTTTCTTCTTTTAAACATAGTCTCCTACTTTACTGTGTTGATTCCCTTTATGTATTTAAATGTATCATATCCCCCTGTCTCGTCTTTCCTCCAAGCTATACATGTTAAAGGACCACTCTAGGCACCCAGACCACTTCAGCTTAATGAAGTGGTCTGGGTGCCAGGTCCAGCTAGGGTTAACCCATTTTTTCATAAACATAGCAGTTTCAGAGAAACTGCTATGTTTATGAATGGGTTAACTTAATCCTCTAGTGGCTGTCTCATTGACAGCAGCTAGAGCGCTGCGTGATTCTCACTGTGAAAATCACAGTGAGAGACACAGCGTCCATAGGAAAGCATTATGAATGCTTTCCTATGAGACCGGCTGAATCGCCGGCTAGCGCTCTTGGCGTGCGCATTCAGCCGAATGGAGAGGAGGAGGAGAGCTCCCCGCCCGGCGCTGGAAAAAAGGTAAGTTTTAACCCTTTCCTCTCCCCAGAGCCGGACGGGAGGGGGACCCTGAGGGTGGGGGCACCCTCAGGGCACTATAGTGCCAGAAAAACGAGTATGTTTTCCTGGCACTATAGTGGGCCTGTAAGATCCTTTAAGCTTTTCAGGTAAGTTTTATCCTGCAATCCATGAACCAGCTTAGTATCCCTTCTCTGAACTCTCTCTAAGGTATCAATATCCTTCTGGAGATACGGTCTGCAGTACTGCGTACAATACTCCAAGTGAGGTCTCACCAGTGTTCTATACAATGGCATGAGCACTTCCCTCTTTCTACTGCTAATACCTCTCCCTATACAACCAAGCATTCTGCTAGCATTTCCTGCTGCTCTATTACATTGTCTACCTACCGTTATGTCATCTGAAATAATCACCCCTAAACCCCTTTCCTCAGATGCTGAGGTTAGTAGGGTATCACATATTCTATACTCTGCCCTTGGGTTTTTAAGCCCAATCCACTTCCAAAAACCTTCCCAGCTCTAAATGGCCAAACAGTTCAGCGATCTCATGTTCAAAAGAAAGCACAGTTTAGTGAGACAGTATCAAGTTCATGCTCTCTATATAAGTATACATTATACTATGTTCTGAAATTACGAAATATATTTTGCATGCAGGTAACTTGTGATTCAGTTGTTGACTGTTTCAATTAAGAAACCTTCGAAGAATATAAACTTATCATGAAAAGGTTTTAAATAATAGTATGTTTCACCAGCATAAAATAACTCCAATTTTATGGTAACTGTAATGATAGCTTTAGAGGAAGTAAAATAGGCTGTCAGGCAGAAATTCATCCCAATGCTTAAACTAAAGAAAACCAATGTAGTAAAAGCTACCTCTTGTGGCAATAAATGGTGTTTGCATCTTTACAGTCAACAATACAGCCGAATGATGAATGATGTATCGAACTAAATAAGAGCCATAGTTAAAAGTGAATAAATATATCATTTGTATTCATTCCACTCACTAAGTAAACATGGCATGGTGGGTAATAAAAAGGGACACGCCAACCTTGTACTGGAGCATTCTATTTCTGTTTTAAAAATATATGCTTTATAAACAAATACTAATAAGAAATAAAAAAATAAGATGCTTGTAAAAGTCCCTATTTTATATTTTTTTTATGTAGGTTTTTTTTTTAAATGAGTTTGTAACTTGTGCGTTGAGTTACGCATGGATTAGGAAGTGACTCACCCACTCACTCACCCCTTTGTGTCTTTCTATGGCAGTGCGGAGTTTTTTCCCATAAATTACTGCTGGACACAGAGTACTTGCATGCTCACTGTCAACCCAGAATGCAATGTGCATGGTTGGGAGCTTTGCACTGTGGGATTAATCTGCAAACTTCTCAAGGCTCAAAGCGCACAGGAAACTTCCTTTAACATGTATCCTACACATTTGATGAAGATTTTGCTGGCACTATGTAGAAATTACAGAAGAATACTTACTTAAAGTGAATCGTGTCATCCGCACATTTGTAATCGCAGACCAATTTAGCCCAAAATGTCCACTAATAAGTCGTTTAGGGATTAGTTTTCATATCTTTTATCTTACTCCCACAACAGCAAATTAAACGGATAATCTATGTACCATATTCAATTCAGCCCTTAGCTCCATTTTACAGCTCAGTCAATCGGTAATCTAGCAGGTCTTGTTTAAAGGACCACTCTAGGCACCCAGACCACTTCAGCTTAATGAAGTGGTCTGGGTGCCAGGTCCAGCTAGGGTTAACCCATTTTTTCATAAACATAGCAGTTTCAGAGAAACTGCTATGTTTATGAATGGGTCAAGCCTTCCCCTATTTCCTCTAGTGGCTGTCTCATTGACAGACACTAGAGGCGCTTGCGTGCTTCTCACTGTGATTTTCACAGTGAGACCACGCCAGCGTCCATAGGAAAGCATTGATAATGCTTTCCTATGTGACTGGCTGAATGCGCGCGCAGCTCTTGCCGCGCGTGCGCATTCAGCTGACGGGGAGGAACAGAGGAGGATCGGAGGAGGAGAGCTCTCCGCCCAGCGCTGGAAAAAGGTAAGTTTTTACCCCTTTCCCCCTTCCAGAGCCGGGTGGGAGGGGGACCCTGAGGGTGGGGGCACCCTCAGGGCACTATAGTGCCAGGAAAACGAGTATGTTTTCCTGGCACTATAGTGTTCCTTTAAGAGTAATTACAAATCATAAGACTCCCCCAGTCTCTGTAATGATTGGTAGTTAGCGTGCATGGAAATCTCACTGTTGGCTGCTAATGCATTGGGGCCAAGGGAGGGGCAAGACAGTAGCCCCCCCTTATCACTTAGGGCACTAACCTACTGCTAATGGGAAGGGTGGAGACAGGAGATTCCTCCCCCAAACCCTGTCAGCAGTTTAAAAGGACACTAAAGTCTCCAAAACCACTTAACCTCAATGAAGTGGTCCCGGTGCAGTGGTCTAAAAGTGGTTAACCGTCAAGGTAAAACATTACTGTTGTCAGTGTTCTGCGCTTTGAACTAATACATATCCTCTTGGAAATATTAAATATGGTCCAGTTTGTGTCTCCGGTCAATCAATATAACTAGGATTAGAACTGGTACGTAAGCTATACTTGCTTGAGAAGGGATCTTTCAGCTTGGCTGAGTATCGTGAGAGTCATAAAGCAACTTGTGGACGCACAGAATGACCAATTCCTTCATATCTGCTCAAAAGGTCAATGTGAATATTCTGAAAAATACGCCATCTGCCTTTGAACACATCCACTCCAGCATCCCATTTCACTGTGGTCTTTCATTGCCTCGGTTGCCTTAAAAAGACTTACATCCTAAGTACACTTATATTGGCTTCGATCAGCATTGTTTCGTTTGATGCTATGATTTCTTATTTTTCTTTTCTTTTTTTCCTGCTACCCCCGTGGTTCTAGATGGCACAGAATACATGATTTATAACTCACTTTGAAGGCTGAACACTTTTATACAATCAAAGCTTTTTTATGAGAACACAGCAGAGGTGGAACAAGAAGAGGTCACAAGTGGATCTTGGTAATATACAGACACACAGATAGGTTACATAAAATAAATTAGATAGACAGCCTAAATAAAATAGATAAGAGCAGGCGCGCGAGCGAGAGAGAGAGAGAGAGAAGGTCCAACAATCATCTCTAATATGTTTTATCTAGCCTAATTTATCTATTTTATCAAGGCTATATATATATGAGATCCAAAAATTGATGATCTGAAATGAAGCCCAGATGCACATATTTAAATATAAAGTATCTTTTGTAAAAACAGTTTTTATAAAGAAGTCGTATTTTACGTTTCACTATATTTCAATAGAGTTTTAGGGCTATTTTAGTGATCATTAAACATATGGTGGTGCTAACTGGACAAAAACATAGGCAGGTTCTTGAAAGATAACGAGTTTAGCACTATCTTTCAGTGATGGTGCAAGTAGTCCTAGAAGACATGGGCAAGAGACAAAAACCAGGACAAATAACAGCGGGTGAGAATTACAAGGACACTGTAGGCACCTAGACCATTTCAGCTCATTGTACCATGTCCCTTAATGCTACAGTGGTAATTATTGCAGTTTCTGAGAAACTGCAATAATTACCTCTGAGGGTTAACTCCTACTCCAGTGGCTGTCTACCAGACAGCCACTAGAGGGACTTCCAGAATCAAAACGGACCTATGGTCCATTATCTGACGCTTGACGTCCTTACGCTATGCGTGTGTCAGACTTTTCCCCATAGCAAAGCATAGAATCCCGTTAAATCTTTTTAAGGGTGTACACAGCATTGCTTAAGACTGACCATACTTCTTCAAGCCTTTGGACATTGGTTGCTGCATAGATCTATAGGAGATTTAAAAAAATAAAGATGCAAACCTTACTGGAAGGTAAGCAGTATTTGTCCCTGTCTCATCAGGTCCTCCCCTGCAGTGAGATTGGCAAAATGTATATCCAGACAGCAAAATTAATAAGAAGAAGCCGTGCTCCAAATCTATAAGAATATACAAACGTTAATTTAAAAATTGTTTAAAAGAATTTAGCATTGAAAAAAATGTGGATAATTGATACAGATTCAAATGTGTATACCCAGCAGTACACCTCCATCAAAATTCCAAGCCACTGTGTGTGGTCGTGCATGATCCTATTTTGCTCTGTATGGATAACCGGATTCTCCTATGTTAAAGTTAAAATGTACTAAAACTAATTACTGAGGGACTGAGCTAGGGCACTCCAGGCAACAAAACTACTACAGCCCAGTGTGGGAATATTTTGGATGGTTTAACTACGAACATGTGTCCCAGAAGGGTTAGAACAATATGTGAATGGCTTGAGCTTAAGGGAACACTATAGAGTTAGGAACGCAAACATGTATTCCTGACCCTATAGTGGTAAAACCACCATCTTTTATTTATTTTTTTTAATGCTGGTCACTTTGTAATTTATATAATATACGAAGTATTCTATCCATGAGTGCCATCCATTGGTTATTTATTGTATAGGTGTTTCATATTGGAACATTAAACAGTTAACGGAATAATCTGTCTCCTCTTTTTCTTTGAACCTCCCAATATTTGACATTTATTTAATTGGGTGATTGAGAATGAGGCTGTTTCAGAGGCACTCATGGAGGCTGCATACTGTGGTAGCATGACTGTTATGCATATTAAAATCCATTTCCTGTGTCCACATTTTTGGAAAATGTGCTTTTTTTTTTTTTTTATGTAAAAATAAAGTTTGACTATTTTTTTACAGAATTGGAGCATAGGCCACATTTTGCTGTGTTTGTATGTTGTATTAGTGGGTTGTAGCAGGTGAACAAGAGCCAGAAGACATACTCAATGTTTAAAAGTTTACACGTGATGTTTTCAGCCACTTCACTTTTCAATATTTTATAAAGATAGATTCTTTCTAAAATACTGATCAAGACTGCATTGCAATTTCACTCAAGTTCCAATGGAATCCATAGATAACGCTGCCAAAAACGTCCTTTCATTCAAATTGAATTTCTACTGTTTGCTCATTTCAGACAAAATCCAGCCATTATTTCTGTTTCAGAATTCGCACCTTGCACCCCTTTTCCAGATAATTCCCTAAACTGGTACCCTTGTGGGGTTGTCATATTTAAGGGTACCAAATTAGGGATCTGTATTTAGTGGATAGCTCCCTTTTGATATGCTTATGGCATTACCAAATAAGGATTAGGGAGATACCTACTAAGAAGCCGAAAGACCAAAATTACAAAAAGCCTTCCCTTTTCTTAAAGGAACACTATAGGGTCAGGAACACAAACATGTATTACTGACACTATAGTGTTAAAAACCACCATTTATGTGGCCATTTATGTGGCTTTCCCATCCCATAACCACCTTAAAAGGTAAGAAACTTCACCTTATTTCCGGTACCGCGCTGGTTCGTCAGTGTTAGCCCCGCCCCCAATCCACCTTTTTGCTGACAAGATCAGAATTAATTATTTCAGCCAAACCAATGCTTTGCCATAGGGTGGCTGAAATCGGCAAGGAGGCGGGATGGGGCATGGTCAAAGAGCCAATCAGCACCTCCTCATAGAGATGCATTGAATTAATGCATCTCTATGAGAAAAATTCAGCGTCTGTATGCAGAGCTTCACTGCCCAAGGAAGCACCTTTAATAGCCTTCTGAGGAGTGGCTGTGACGGACCGCCTGGCACCCCGACCCGGAACCTCCGTCAATCGCTGCTTCCTAGTACTAGCAAGCATCATAACCACCGTACACCCCACGAACCGCCGCAGCTTTGTTGGGGTCTTGCCGTCCTCCACCCACCCTGGACCCAAGATCAGGATCCAGCTTCCAGTGGGTAGACTTCTCCTAGTCCAGAGAGTGTAGCAGGAACAGCTCTTATAAGAGCTAGTGATTATACTCAGGGGTGTATTGTGATATAGCAATCTTGTATAAAGACAAGTTGAAACTAATTTGTCCAATGGACAAGCCTGAGGTTGACAAACGTTAACAAAAGGCACAGTTACGCCATCAACTTTTGTCCAATCCCAGCATCCAGGCATTGTCTATGGAGACTTTAATAGTCTTGTGGGTTCCTCTATAGATCTCAGTCGCACATGTGCAGAAGTACACCATTGATGTGGCTCCTGGCGACTGCTGCACCAGGAGCTAAAGAGGAGCTCCAGGAGGAATGCAGCTTGAGGTAAGTAAAATCCAGAACGGATTTTGGGATGTTTGCGAAATATGCACAGACCCCCAAAAGTGACTGTAACGGACCTCAGCACTTAGCCAGAGTATATTCAGTAATATCCCTCCTTTTCCAGCAGGACACCTTCAGTGATTATAGCAGCTCACCCAAACAGCAGCCTAGACTTGAAGAAGCATGAAAACAAAGACACTTTATTTGGTTAAAATGTATATATTTATACATAGTGGAGATCCCACACAGGTGTCTCTGTGTCTGGGAAATAACTAGATCAAGTAACGCTGACCTAATCAACCTCTAGACAAAAAGGCTCCTTAATGGAATATACCCCAAAACATACATATAAACATCACAAAACATAAACATGTGTGGCTTCCTGTCGAGCGCCCTAAATGGCAAAATAGTGCCATGATCCATCACAGGAGGTCCGAACTACCTCAGATTAAAGCTTCAAGGTTTCTATCCGCTCTGCAGTTACGTAGTTTCCAGGTTTGACCATATCGGAAACATGGAGCTCTAGCAACTGCATAGATCCCTCCGAACCACCTGTGAAAAGGGTGGTCGGGGGCATGCCAGCCTGGGTTTCCCAGTCATGCTGTACCCCCAATATGAGCATGGTGACATAGATAAGAGGGGACTGTAAAGCATAGAAAGAAAGTTCCCTCATGAATCTGTCATGGCCCACCTCCCAAACTCAAACCAACCCTCATATGTCCCCAATCTCAGAGGCTTGCCCTGAAACACACATAAAAACAGTAATCCCACAACACCATGCTTCCAGTCCAGTGTAACTGATGTCACATTAACAGATTAGTTACAAATTATGAATGGACTTCTGTGATGTGAAAACCAACATAAAATTAGCAGTTGTTTAACCATGCTGGAGGTGGTAACCACCTGAATTGTTTATGTATATACAACCAACCATATTGTAGCAAAGTGCAAATCTACAAGAGCACCCTGAGAGGGTTACTCAGTAAAATGGATCGACGGGCACCCCGACTGGGTACCTCTGTTGAAGGATGCTCCTAGCGCTTCCTGAGGACTCCGAGCACTGCAGCAGAAACCATAACCACCGTAGACTCCTCCAGAGAGCAAGGCAGGAACAAGCTCTTACAAGAGCTTAGTAGGGATTTAGAAAGGGAGTATGACAAGCATAGCAATCCCTTTTAGCAGATTCCCCCAATAAGAGACGGCACTCCAAATTGAGGGTGAAGTAGAACTGCCAGAGCTGTGGGTTTATTGTTCTTATATACACATTCTTACACATTAGTACCATCCACAGGGTTTTGTAAAACAGCCAATAAAACACATACAATACACTCAGACACTCCCACACAAAATCCCCCTCTCTGCCTGTGATACAATTACTGAACACAATGGGTTAATGTAATTTTCACAGGCAAGAAAATACACAGTTTTACACAATATTCATAAAAGTAAGCATCACATTCACATAAAACAATGTAAACATACATTTTCAGAATCAGCATACTCCAAATACAAACATACGTCAAAATCATACAAATTGGTCCAGTGGGTCAAAAGTTAGATCGAAGTCCTTTGTGACCAAATGAAGCATGGCTTTCCAGGCAAAACCAGTTCCACAGAGTCCTCTATCCTGGAGATAATTGGGTTAACTGGGTGTGGTAAGCCAACTATTTCCAGGTACAGAAAATGTCTCTATTCACAACAACAGAAAAAATACACAAAAATACATAATTCCTATCATACTGAACAGAACCCCCACATTCAAACAGCGCTCAGATCCCACAAACACAGTCAAATCGCCATGGGGTTTAAGTCTAGCATGGGCTGATGAGAGGGACCATAGTCACAGGGCAGGAGGCTGGCAATCAGTCTTCTCCAATGCCCAGTAGCGAGGCTGGTTCCGCCACACTCAGTTTGTTTTATCATTGAATTTGATGTATGAGGACATTTGCTCAGTGCTGCATTATGGCCAACTCAATGAACTGCCTACTAAAACAGCCATTCACATTGCTGGAAGGAGCAATTACATGAAAAATACTCAACCCCTCACACTTGCTTAAATATTTGGAATGTTTCTTTAAATGTCCATTTAACAATATTAAAAAATAATAATATTAATAATTTAGTCACATCATTACTTTTATTTTTCGTCTTGCAACCTTTAGCCATAACATGATGACTTCCATGGATAACATAAGAATACAATTATTTCAGTTTCCAGTTTAGAATGATTTTGTAGCAATTATGAAGGACCACCCTTCATACTACTAATAATTTGAAATAATTGTGATCACACATGAACAGGATTAATTATTGGCTTGCTAAGCTCCTTAATGGAAAAAAAGGATACTGTTCTTCTAGACAGATGGCAGATCTCGCGACATCGAGCTACCACTCTGTATCCGCTCACTCTCTCTCTACCTGGTGTTTTTAATTATTGTACTTTAAAGGGACATTATAGTCAAGAGAACAACTACAGCTTAATGTAGTTGTTCTGGTGAGTATAATCATTACCTTCAGGCATTTTAATGCAAACACTGCCTTTTCAGAGAAAAGGCAGTGTTTATATTGCTCATTGGAACACCTCCAAGTGGCCACTCCTCAGATGGCCACTAGAGGGGCTTCCTGGCTCGGTGCTGCACAGTAGGCAACACTGCCATTCAGCGTCTCCACGCACTGCATGGGGACGCTGAAATTTCCTCATAGAGATGCATTGATTCAATTCATCTCTATGAGGAGGTGGTGATTGACCAAAACAGTTTTTGTCTCCGCCCCCTTGCCAATTTTAGCAAATCCAAGGAGAAAGCATTGGATTGGCTAAAAATCAGCAATTCTGATGTTGTCAGTAAGTGTTCGAGACCAGTACCGGCAGACCCGCAAGGCACTTGGAAATAAGGTGTGCTTTAATTGCTTTTAAGGGGGCTAAGTGGGGCAAGCCACCTAAATGGTGGGTTTAGCACTATAGGGTCAGGAATACATGTTTGTGTTCCTGACCCTATAGCGTTCCATTAAATTTATGTTGGTGCTCTACACATAACAATAAAAACATATATAAACATATATAAAATACAGACGTACTTTTTTATACACAACAACCAATCTGTAAATCAAGCATGTCAAACCAAAGGCGAACACGGGCCAAATAAACTGGGTTTACATTTATGTGGGCCCAAAAAAAAAAAAAAAAAAAGTAAGTTTTCATAGAAATGAAGGCTTACTTCGAAAAGTACAATATAAAAAAAGTTGCCTAACTGACACTGAACGTCCTCACGCTCATAGGGCTTCAAAGTAAACAAAAGGGCAAATGTATTTTAAGGAGACGTGTATTCGCATATAACCAATGCTTCACTCCAACTACCTTTACGTTGTTTGGTAATGGGACTGAAATGGTGAATGTATGCTGTTGCACAGCTCTGAAAAACAAATGACATTATCTTGTTTATTTTGAAGTTCTATGAGTGTGTTCTTCACTTTGGCTGAGATCATCAAACTTGATGATCTCAGGCAATCCAATGCTTTCCCATAGGAAACCATTGGGAGGCTATTGTGCATGTGTGGCAAAAAGCTGTGCGGCCAAATAGCATTTCCATGTGGAGCATTCAACGCCTCCATGCAGACCCGATCTAACACACTGCCCCTCTTCCCATTCTAATGCACTGCCCACAAATCCAATACAATGCGCCTCCTCCCTCCGCTCTAATTGAATAGACTGCCCCCACTTTACTTTAATACACTGCCCTCCTTACCCCTAATTTAACACACTACACCCCACCACTCCAATACACTGGCCCCCCTCCCCAAAAAATAAACAAAATACACGGTCTTTCAGTATGATCTCCCGAGATAAGGGGAGAACCTTGTTATTACTCCGAAACAGTTTAGCAAATATCTAAGACAGGGGTGGGCAACCTTCGTGCACTCCAGATGTTGTGAACTACATGTCCCCTGGTGCTTGCCAACATTATGGAAAATGCAGTCCACAACATCTGGAGTGCCAAAAGTAGCCTACTCTTGATAGGTGATAGTATCCAGAGACTGTTATGTTATTATTTGTATAGCGCCAACAGCGCTTTACAATGGGTGGACGAACAGACATGTAGTTGTAACCAGACAAGCTGGACACATAGGAACAGAGCATAACCAGAGTTATAGTGGGTTTTATTGCGTATTCCTTTAAAATATATAAACATGCAGTTCACACTCGGATTTCACTAAAATTATATCTCAGAATTATTTTACATTAAACTCTACACATGCATCCACTTATTAGAGAAAATAACCATTTATAAAATGACAATTTATTCCACAGTGTTGTTGAACAGGTTACAAGTAACTCATAACTACTATAATTTATTGCAGCTGATATGACCACAGCTCCCACCATCCTTCAACAGAAGCCTGAGCGAGCTGAGGAGACCCTGGCTGCTCCACCAGATGCCACCACTGGCTCACCCATCTGCCTTTTTTATAGTCCTCTACACTGACGTCACTGAGGCACAGCGCACGCTGATTGGACGCCGCCCTGCCCCGCCCGCTAACCTGTGCAGCGCGCGCGCTCTCGCTGTCACCACGTGACCGGCCACCTGCCCCATTCCCTTGGCAGTCAGTCAGTCAGTGTAGTGAAAGTGCAGGTGGGGAAACAAACCTCCCCCTCCCCCAGCCAGCCTTACCTGGCAGCGCCATGGCGGCAACCAACGGCACGCGGGAAAAAAAAATAAAAAAAATCCAGCTGGTGTTTCCCCGCGACCTGCTGCCCGTTTAGCAGTCCGGTATCGATATGAGGGCAGGGGGCGGGTCCGTGGAATTATTCCGCTCCTCTTTACGGCTTCAGAACAGAGTGGCGAATCTGCGGTGAGAGAGATGGCGGATGGGTGGCCGGGAGGTGAAGGCCGCTGGGGGCACGTGATCGGGGCGCGAGGTGGATTCCCACGTACGTCATTGGCGTGCGCCGATACGTTACCATGGCGACCTGTTGTTTACATTTTTTTTTTTGTGGCTCAGCAGTTAGCCATGATAACCCATTCAGAACAGTTTTATTATATTGTCATAGCAATTCAAGTGTCTGAAATGTAAATAAAATATAATAATATACTCATAATTACACAAAATAATTTATTATATTGTGATAGCAATTCAAGTGTCTGAAATGTAAATAAAATATAATATACTCAAAATTACACAAAATAATTTATTATATTGTCATAGCAATTCAAGTGTCTGAAATGTAAATAAAATATAATAATATACTCATAATTACACAAAATAATTTATTATATTGTCATAGCAATTCAAGTGTCTGAAATGTAAATAAAATATAATAATATACTCATAATTACACAAAATAATTTATTATATTGTCATAGCAATTCAAGTGGCTGAAATC
This sequence comes from Pelobates cultripes, assembly GCA_933207985.1. NCBI lineage: Eukaryota > Metazoa > Chordata > Amphibia > Anura > Pelobatidae > Pelobates > Pelobates cultripes. The sequence goes on from OW240915.1 coordinate 316,877,852, forward strand.
TAAATAAAATATAATAATATACTCATAATTACACAAAATTATTTATTATATTGTTATAGCAATTAAAGTGTCTGAAATGTAAATAAAATATAATAATATACTCATAATTACACAAAATTATTTATTATATTGTTATAGCAATTAAAGTGTCTGAAATGTAAATAAAATATAATAATATACTCATAATTACACAAAATAATTTATTATATTGTCATAGCAATTCAAGTGGCTGAAATGTAAATAAAATATAATAATATACTCATAATTACACAAAATAATTTATTATATTGTCATAGCAATTAAAGTGGCTGAAATCTAAATAAAATATAATAATATACTCATAATTACACAAAATAATTTATTATATTGTCATAGCAATTCAAGTGTCTGAAATGTAAATAAAATATAATAATATACTCATAATTACACAAAATTATTTATTATATTGTCATAGCAAGTAAAGTGTGTGATATGTAAATAAAATATAATATACTCATAATTACACAAATTTTATTATATTGTCATAGCAATTCAAGTGTCTGGAATGTAAATAAAATATAATAATATACTCAAAATTACACAAAATCATTTATTATATTGTCATAGAAATTCAAGTGGATGAAATGTAAATAAAATATAATAATAATATACTCATAATTACACAAAATAATTTATTATAGTGTCATAGCAATTCAAGTGGCTGAAAGCTAAATAAAATATAATAATATACTCATAATTACACAAAATAATTTATTATATTGTCATAGCAATTCAAGTGGATGAAATCTAAATAAAATATAATAATATACTCATAATTACACAAAATAATTTATTATATTGTCATAGCAATTCAAGTGGATACATTCTAAATAAAATATAATAATATACTCAAAATTACACAAAATAATTTATTATATTGTCATAGCAATTCAAGTGTCTGAAATGTAAATAAAATATAATAATATACTCATAATTACACAAAATAATTTACTATATTGTCATAGCAATTAAAGTGGCTGAAATCTAAATAAAATATAATAATATACTCATAATTACACAAAATTATTTATTATATTGTCATAGCAATTCAAGTGGCTGAAATGTACATAAAATATAATAATATACTCATAATTACACAAAATTATTTATTATATTGTCATACCAATTCAAGTGGATGAAATGTAAATAAAATATAATAATAATATACTCATAATTACACAAAATGTATTATATTGTCATAGCAATTCAAGTGTCTGGAATGTAAATAAAATATAATAATATACTCAAAATTACACAAAATAATTTATTATATTGTCATAGCAATTCAAGTGGATGAAATGTAAATAAAATATAATAATAATATACTCATAATTACACAAAATAATTTATTATATTGTCATAGCAATTCAAGTGGCTGAAATCTAAATAAAATATAATAATATACTAATAATTACACAAAATAATTTATTATATTGTGATAGCAAGTGAAGTGGCTGATGATAACTAAAATACAATTTACCCATAATTACACAATCCATTGTAAACAGGTTTATATATGTCATAATTAAAGTGTCTATAGGGCAATGTAACGTGGGACGTCTCAAATGCTGTTGGAGTACGGTTTCCAAAATAATTTCTCCCCATGATGGGCAGATTCTCTGCTAGTGTCTTGTAACCTGGGAGAAGATGCTAATCAGTAGACCAGATTTTTTGATAATACCTCTCCAGCTGATAAAAAAAGCCTGCCTTAAATATATATATTTTAAAACTCTTTAAAGCTCACACAATTACAATTATTTATGTAGCACCAACATATTGTGCAATGCTGTACAAAATATAAAGTGAGACACAATTCTGATAAAACTTGTTTGATGTACTGGAAAAGCGAGTTCACAGTATAAAAAGATAAGGGACAGTGGGAATTGCCCGATTTGGATATATCTCAGTATAGGCAATACGGAGGAAGTGGCACAGTAGGTGGGAGACTGAAAAGGAAAGTTGTAATGAGCGAGTAGTTGAGCGGTGGTCAATCAATTCAGCTGTTCGGAAATCATTTTTACAGTCGCCTGGAAGTAAATATTTGGACATTTTGAATGCTGCTAAGGAGGGGTGATCTAATACAGCTTGGTTTTTAATCAAACTGCTCCTAAACAGTTTGACAAAAATATGGTGAATGTAAATAGAAACTATTAGCAACATTACCACTACGCTTAGCTGTACCTTTAATTTTGGTTCATAACAAAAAAATAATTTCTCACACACTTTGTCTAACCTACTTTTTGTTAAAAGTGTGCTCATAATTTGTTAAAGGATCACTATAGTGTCAGGAAAACAAAGCGGTTTTCCTGACACTATAGTGCCCTGAGGGTGCCCCCACCCTCCGGTTCCCCCTCCCGTGGCGCTGAAGGGGTTAAAACCCCGTCAGCAGCTTACCTTAATCCAGCGTCGGGCTCTCTCCGCACTGGTGACCTCTCCTCTCCCGCTGACGTCAGCTCCCCCGTCCGACGTCAGCGGAGCCGAATGCGCATGCGTGGCAAGTGCCGCGCACGCATTCAAAGTGTCAATAGGAAAGCATTTCTCAATACTTTCCTATGGACGCTCTGCGCGATGGAGGCGAAATGTGCCTCCAGATGCGCCTCTAGTAGCCACTAGAGGCTGGATTAACCCCAAATGTAAACATAGCAGTTTCTCTGAAACTGCTATGTTTGCATCTGAAGGGTTAAAACCTGAGGGACCTGGCACCCAGACCACTTAATTGAGCTGAAGTGGTCTGGGTGACTATAGTGGTCCTTTAACCCCTTAAGGACCAAACTTCTGGAATAAAAGGGAATCATGACATGTCACACATGTCATGTGTCCTTAAGGGGTTAAACCGTTCTCACTACTTAGTACATCTTTCCCTCAATGTACATATCTTCTGTGGACAATTTAATAAAATGCATAATTTAATTGTAAGCAGTTTTGAGCGGGACCTTCCTTACTTTTTATGTCTGTTAATATCTTGTATGTCAGTTACTTGATTTCAGATATACCCCTTCCAGAATTGTAAAACGCTACAGAATATGTTAGCACTACGAAACTGATAATAATATAACTCTACTTAATTGTGCAAACAACGTATATTGAGGGAGCAATTCAGTAAATCCTTCCCACAACATACTGGTTCTGTACAAGATTAAAAAAAAAAAAATACTGGGGCTGCAGGCCAAAACAGCTTCCAGCATGAAAGTACCATCCAGGGCTCCATTGTAGCAAAATACAATTATTAATCAGTCCATTTCCGTGTTCAGCCACTCAGATGTAGATATGGGCTGATATACTGCAAGCTGCTTTGCTATGCAGATATGTACAATATAAGTAAATAGTTTGCACTATTCAGTATGTGGTTCCCATAATACAAGTAAATAATTTCCATTAAAGGATTTCAATATTTTGTGTGATCGAATTATTAAATTGTGTCTTTTGCTCTAGCCCTGTTTCACTATGTTCACCACCTAATGCCCTGAAAAAAGGGGAGTAGTGACACAACAAAACTAGATGGACAGAGGAATTGTGGATAGCGTGACATTGACAGAGCTAGAGGGAATTAGGAAGACCAAGTGACAGTGACAAAGAGAGGGACAGTGACAAATATGGGATTAGGAGGACAGGGGAATATACAGACTGACCATGACAGAAGACTATGGAACAGGGGGACTGAGTGACAAGGGGACAGAATAATGAAAGGTTAGGGATATATCCCTCTCTCCCCCTTCCCTCCAGGTGCCCCATGCCCTCCATTTCTCCCCCTCCCCTCCCTGTGTTCCATACCCTCCCTCTCTCTCCTCCATGTGTCCCATTGTTCCTTCCCCCACTCCCCTCCATGTGTACCATTTCTCCCTCTCTCCCCCCTTCAGGAGCAATGGGACACATGGAGGGGAGGGGGAGAGAGGGAGTGTATGGGACACAAGTAAGGGAGGAGGGAGAGGGTATGGGAGGTGAGAGAGGGAGTGTATGGGACACATGGAAGGGAGGGGGAGAGAGGGCAGAATGGCACATATGAAGGGGAGAGAGGGAGGGTATGGGACACAGAAGGAGAAATGGGACACATGGAGGGGCTGTGAGGGAGGAGGGAATTAGAAACATGGAGGGGCTAAGGGGAGAGGGAATGGGACACATGAAAGGGGTGGAGGAGGAGGAGCCTATGGGACAAATGGAGGGACTGTGGGGCAGAGGGAATGAGGCTCATGTGGGGGGCCTGGGCGCGGTAATGAGACACTGAGGGGGTGTGGGGGAATGAGACACATGGGAGGTGGGCCCCATGGCAATTTTCACACTGGGGCCCAGTGGATTCTAGTTACGCCTCTGGGTACAGGGGATTAGGCAATAGGACTGGGGAAAAGGGTATGTGACAAAGGGACAGAGTGACAAAAGGTTAGAGGTATATAAGATTAGGGAGACATAGAGAGAATGGACTCGGATGACGGGGGGGGTAGAAGAAAAGTGACTAATAATGAGCACATAATTCACAAAATGTGACAATACAAGCCTTGTAAGGCTACTCCTTAAACATAACCTGTTAATCTAAAATAGTACTGAACATGGCTCGCTATGAAATTGTAACAGACTTTACTATACAGGTCTATTCTGGCATGCCATATAATCTCAATAAGAGAGGTAAAAGGTAAGAGACCCAGGGCTGAGAGGGTTAAATGAACTCTACAGCTGTATATTGAGCTAATCAGTATTTTAACTATCACTACCTGCCCACAATTAGACAGCTTAAAATAAAGTTGCAAGTGGCAACTTGTATAGTGGTCTCAGATTATGTGACTGCTATGAAAGGGACACTATAGTCACCTGAACAACTTTAGCTTAATGGAGCAGTTTTGGTGTATAGCACATGCCCCTGCAGCCTCACTGCTCAATCCTCTGCCATTTAGGAGTTAAATCCCTTTGTTTATGAACCCTAGTCACACCTCCCTGCATGTGACTTGCACAGCCTTCCATAAACACTTCCTGTAAAGAGAGCCCTATTTAGGATTTCTTTATTTCAAGTTCTGTTTAATTAAGATTTTCTTATCCCCTGCTATGTTAATAGCTTGCTAGACCCTGCAAGAGCCTCCTGTATGTGATTAAAGTTCAATTTAGAGATTGAGATACAATTATTTAAGGTAAATTACATCTGTTTGAAAGTGAAACCAGTTTTTTTTCATGCAGGCTCTGTCAATCATAGCCAGGGGAGGTGTGGCTAGGGCTGCATAAAGAGAAACAAAGTGATTTAACTCCTAAATGACAGTGAATTGAGCAGTGAAATTGCAGGGGAATGATCTATACACTAAAACTGCCTTATTTAGCCAAAGTAATTTAGGTGACTATAGTGTTCCTTTAAAGTTATATTCTATGCACGCCAAATTTTGCAAATGTTTAGCATTAAAACCACAATTCATGCCTTGCAATATTTGTCTTAAATCTTACAAAAAACTATTAAAATGCAGGAGAAATGTGTCACTTTAACCATGAGGACTAATAACTAAATCTATTTTGATTTACGTTTTTTTAGTTGCTCTTGTATATAAATTATTATTAGTAGTAAAACTATGAATAATGATTTATTTACATATAATGTGCTATGCACACATATTGTAGGGTATCAGGGTAAAACCCTTCTGGTCTTTAAATAATGGTATATAATATGTATAGGGGTACTTGTAGAGAAATCATTAAATTACGGTGGAACAAAAACGCATAGCAAAAGTGCAAAAAGGGCCTCATCCATGAACTCACAGAATTTGGGAAAAGGCTCAGTCATGAAGAGGTTAATTCACTTGAATTTAATGTCAGCTTATGCCATTATGTAACTGTTGTATATGAATTATGTGTTTGAAATACACTCTGATGTTTTGTCTGCCCTGTTTAAAGGAAGGGTGGAGTCTGAAAGATTCTGAAGGTTTTGCAAGAAATGTTAAGCATTCCGCAACATATGTAGACTTGCTGGTGCCTTTAAAGGAGCTCTACAAAGTGGAGTTAAATTAATACATATCATTTTTACTATGAGTTTAATATTAAGTGTACAATGAGCACATTGTCTACACGGTGAATAGCGCAATTCACAATTTAAGTTGTGCTCTGGCAGACAACTTAAAGAAAGAGATAAGACACAATTTAATCGCCAAATAATAAGACACTGCTTTGCACAAGCCTTGGGCACTTAGGGTTTAAACACACTCAAAAAATGCAGGGTAGTTGGTTGTCAGGGTAGTAATTGAAATGTTGTATCTTGAATCGCCTGCTTATTTGGTAAATACAGTGCTCTATTGTAAGGCATTCAGAACAGAACTTCACAGTATTGCAATCATTTTAATATTTTCTTGATTCGTTGCTTTGTACAGTTCAGTTCTTATTGGTCTGGGATAGAATTATGGGGCATGAAGTTTAAGGACAGCTCAGTGGGCCAGGTTGGACAACCCTCTTCATGGTTCAACAAACATTATTACTAAAACAAGTTTAGATTGATTTTCATTTCCGTCTAGCCGTGTTTTTAACTGTGAATTGTTCCTTACAAGGATCTTTAATTATGTTTCTTATCCTCTAGATTCAACAAATATATATATCCTGGCACCACTAAACTTTGTGTGGATGTGGTCATGGGGGGCTAGATGCTGAGAGCAGGCAGGAAATTTGGAAACAAAGCCTCTTTAAATTATTGTATTCAAAATCACAAAAATAGACTATATATGTCATCTCATCATGAATTAGGCAATTTGTTAAAGCAAATTAAAGTATTTCTAAATACCGTTTTTTATTCTCTATAAATTATGTTCCTATAAATGGCTCTTATTTCATGTTACTGAAATGTTTGTGTGTGCATTTGCAAGTGTGCTTCTGTATTTTACATGTGTGTGTGTTTTTAGCTATGTATGTGTATAAGTGTGTCTGTGAGTGTTATTTTGTTCACAAATTTTCCTGTATGAGCATCAGTGCATTTGAAGGGTTACTCTACCACAATGACCACTACAGTGATTTGTGGGATCTTTGCCCAGTGCTGGATTCCAGGTAATACAGAAAAGGTCCCGTCCACCCTACATCCAAAAAAAAACCCTTTCATCATGTGTGTGTATGTATGCGTTTAACTGTGCATGAGTGTCTGTTTCTCTTTGTGCATGAGACTTTCTGTGTCTCTCTGAGCAAATTAATCTCTGTATATATCATATCTATCATACTATCTATTTTTGTTGCAATTCATTAATTTGTGCTCTCCCTATGTTAAAAGGGTAATCCAGACGTGGGCCCCATGCTCATTGTGCATAGAGGAGTATCAGTGACACCTCGCTGATGAGGCCCAAACGATTGTCCGTGGTTGCTGTATCTCTTGTGCAGAGAGAACGTCTCGGCATTTCGGTTTTGGGCTGCCCTTGTGCGTGGGATAAGGCTGATATGCCTTGAAATAGGTTGTCTCTCTAAGTGTGCAAAAAACTTTTGAGACCTGAACAGAGATTTAGCAAAGGGCAAGCTACTGATTTTCTCTAAGCTTTTGTCAGTAGAGCATTTGTGAGGTCAGGCACTGATGTAGGACGAGAAGGCCTGGCTCACAAGCTCCATTCTAGTTCATCCCAGAGGTGTTCGATGGGGTTGAGGTGAGCACTCGGTAACCCCTTTCGTGGACTTTACGTGGTGTTCAGCTTCATGGCTTCGAGCTGTTGCTAAACTCTTCCACTTTCCAATAATACGACTAACAGTTGACCATGGGAGATCTAGCAAGGATGAAATTTCACAAATTGACTGTTGCAAAGCTTGCATCCTATTACAGTGCCAAGCTTGAATTCACAGAACTCTTTGGAACGACCCATTTTTTTCACAAATGTTTATAAATGCAGTCTGCATGGCTAGGTTTTATACACCTGTAGTAATGGGTCTGATTGAAACACCTGAATACAATACTTTTGTCCATATAGTGTTGCTCTGCCTTTCGAAGTTAACTTGGAAGGAGCTTTACTGGTGTTTGCCTTATAAGGGGCGGTTTAACAGTCTCCTAATTAAAATAAAAACCCTAATAAAATATACATTTTTCAAAACTGAAGAACCTAGGATATTTCATATGGGATATATAATAATTTCCCTAAATTTTTCACGTGTAAGTTTTATTTAAAGGAACTCTTGTGGCAGCATAACAACCTCATTGGAATGACGTTATTATGATGCAAGAATTCCTGGGTGACGGCTTACCTCAAAGGGCTTACACCCAAAGTCTTCAGTCCTGTACCTGTCAGATCTGCCCCATCTCTTACATTCCAGTCTGATGTTTCCATTACGAAGAGTCAGCTGACGCGTTCAGCCTATCATTAGACCCCCTAATAACCATCAGACCCATAAGAGACAGACATTCTCATTAGAGATTTATCCTTTTAGTTGAAAACAGCACGGTGAATTGTCAGTGTAGGACTCATCTAAGAGGCGTGCCTTCACATGGCAGGTGAGCTTACACTTTAATGACCATTGGAGTGATACTAAAACAGTTATTTACATGTTTATAGAGATTTGGGATAGTGTGCAGGTAATTTTGTTCTATTTTTAAGGGGTATAATGGATACTATAGCCATTGCTGTTGCCCAAGAGTCATGGGAGTTTGAACGCAGTGATTATATATTTTATTTTTTTCTGGCTCAATATTGGAGTTGATCATTCAGATCACTCAGTCCATGAAGCTTAAATTACAGCAAGAAAAAATATAGTACATAATCCATTTGTGTCATTCAAAGCCATGAGGGGCCAAAGAGGAATGCTCCACAAACGAATCCTTTGATATAGTTTGATCACATTACTCTGTATAGCTTTATATTGTAAAGCCTTGTATCTCCCTAGGGCCTTTGAAGAATACCAAGCCCTAATGTGCAGCCTGTGGAGCTGAGAATCCGGCTTTCGTACTGCACCAAGCTCTAAACAATGGAATCCATTAATCTCAGGGCAACCAATATTTTACTGCCGACCATGCATTGAAAAGAACTCTGCTGGTTTTCCCACATGCACCTTGACTGGTGAGATTGTCCCTTACACACTTTTGTGATGGTGCCAAGCTTTGCTGGCTGTGAACCGGGGATTATTTAGATCCTTTTGGAAACATGTTGCACGCAAATGGATTATGTGCAATATGACTTTATTTTGTTGTGTTTTTTGTTGTTATCAGCTATCCTGCAAAGATATCTCTAATGAGACGGAGATGGGTATTTTTTATATACACCCCTATATACTTATTAACCCTTAATAGGGAACACATAGGATGGGCGGCAACATTATAACATAGCTGTGTGATACAAAAAGTGAATACAAATACAAAAAAAAAAGTCCTATATTTAAACAAATGGAGGTTATTTAGTTACCATCTGAGGGGTCTGCATTGATGTTGGCAGGCGGGAATTCCCTCCAGTGGCCATTTTAGTAACTAAATAACCTCCATTTGTTTAAATATGCATAGGGATTTAGGAGAGAGCGCAGGTAACTTTTTTCTTTGATTTTTACTGTATGTATTGGAGCTGATGTGTACTATGGTCATTGCTGCCGGCCCAGTAGTGATGGGAGTGAGTGCAGGACTTATCTTTTTGTATTTGTATTCACCTTTTGTATCACACAGCTATGTTACAATGCTGCCGCCCATCCCATGTGTTCCCTATTAAGGGTTAACAAGTGTATAGGGGTGTATAAAAAAAAATACCCCTCTCTATCTCATTAGAGATATCTTTAACAGAAGCCCAAGGAAGCAAGGTGAAAGGTCAGTGTAGGACCCAGCTGAGGGGGTTTGCCTTGACGTGGCAGGTGGGCATTCCCTCCAATGGCCATTGGAGTAACTAAATAACCTCCATTTGTTTAAATATACATAGGGATTAAGGAGAGAGCGCAGGTAACTTTTTATTTGGTTTTTAATATGTATGTATATTTTTGTAAGTATGTATTTATGTATGTGGCCGCTTACCACTATTATGCTCCAGAGGTTCTTAAATTATGTTCTGATGGACACTGTTATTACCCCAGAGTTCACACTGTAATTTAAAAACATACACGACATGCCCAAACCACTATTTTGAACCTTACAGCTTCAAAATCTTCACTTTCATAAATGTGGCTTGTTATACCCTCCCGATTGTCAATCCTGTAACTTCCTGGCTTCGTCAGCTCAGTGCAGCTAAACTCAAGAGGCAGCACAATTGCTCAGAGAACCTTTCTTACAAAGACTGCTCATTGAGCTTCATTGGGAAACCTGTGTTTAGACAGCCACGGGAACAGCATTATTGACTAAACTAAGAATTGCCAGACACTCAAAGTGAATTTTAATTGAATTTTACATTAAAGGCCAAAGTAGCTAAGCAAGAAATATTCAAGTCAACTTTGGACTTAAATGTGACATTCACTTTGAATTCCTGACAATATTCCGTTGAGTGAATAACGCTGAAAGTCTGTGCTGGGGAAGAAGGGTAGGGTTTTCTGGAACTGCGGTTACTAGCCATGATTTCTTATAAGCCCAAAGAAGATAAGGTCACAAGACAAGGTTAGGAGACTTTCTGACCCCAAGACACAACTAACTTCTGTGATTGTTAGAGACTTTTTGGAGCGGTGAGCGCTGGAGATTTTTAGGTCACTTGAACAATCCTCTTCACAGTGTGTTGAGACAATAAAGACACGTCCTCTTCCATGTAGAAAAGGTTTTGTTTTGGGATAAACTTGTGTTGTGTTTGCAATTGTTTGATATCTATGAGAGCAGAGTGTTTTTTTGTGTATTTCTTGAACAAAAGACCAGAAAGTTAAACAATAAAGACAATTTTCACATCCTTCTGTGCTCATATTTACCAAGGGTGCCGATATTAGTGGAGGGCACTGTAAATACAAGATTCTGCTTCCATGCAATGCTTGCACAACTGACAAACACTCTGGGAAAATGAACTGTCCTGCTCTCTTTATCCACTTGACACAAGTTTAATATTGCACAACTAAGTCCACACTGTGAATTCTAAATACTGACGTACTCTTATGAAACGCAGGTCATAATGAAACCTTGTTTTATTGGATTGGATACAAACATATGATACATTGAATTATAGTTTTGTCTCAGTGTGTTGTTATATTATAAGTTAATGATTGCTGCTTGTTAATGGAAAAACACATATCTCACAGGATCTCTCTATTCCTATATAATGTAAAATTTATATAATATTAATGAATTAAGCTGTTCTAAAGAACATGCACTCAGTATTACCCTAAATATTGGAGAGAGTATATATTTGTCTATGGAATGGTCGTCTAACTGCTTGAATGTTTTTATATATTAAGCAAACTGGAGGAGTTTTTCTTTATGCTATATTTATTATATCTCAAAGACCATCGAGCAACGGCTTTGATTGAGCTCTACAGAGGTGACAAACAAGATCTCTCTATTCCTATATAAGTATAACACTAGCTGTATCACTCACCTAAGTATTCTTCCTGTCCTGTTCTACCATTCTATGTTATCCTCCAGTACTTTATTATATTCTATTTTTAATACAATTAAACAATTTTGAAACATGTATTAACAGAAAATACATTACTTTTTTTCATACTGAAAACATAAATTATACAATTCAGAGTAGGTTTTGACAGGTAAATAACTTGTTAGTAGTTAAAAAAAAAATTGTTGCAAGTGCATATTATAACGGAGAATTTGGAGATGCATCATGGGTAATTTCACAAAGGAGCAATGCGGAAAAGTAATGGAATTTTACTTTCAAAACTGAGACAACTGTTTAGCAAGTGGATAAGTTCAAGAAATTCACAGATTAATTGGCTGACACTTTCAGAGGTCTACGTGAACAAACCCTGGACACTTAAGCAGCTTAAGGAGAATATCCGTGCAGAAATTTGAGCGTTGGAGCCCGAAATATTAAAGGGACACTATAGTCACCAGTGCAACTACATGTATTCCTGACCCTATAGTGTTAACACAACCATCTAGCCCCCCTGGGCCCCTCATGCCTCCATAAATATAGTTTAAATCTTCCTGTATTCAAGCCTGAAGCTGTAACTCTGCATGCTGTTAGACTCAGAAAAAAAACAGTCTGCTGACATCATCAGAAGTTGTAGCCTGATCCAATCACAGTGCTTCTCCATAGGATTGGCTGAGACTGGCAAATAGGCAGATCAGGGGCAGAGCCAGCATGATTCAAACACAGTCCTGGCCAATCAGCATCTCCTCATAGAGATGAATTGAATCATAGTCATTAAGCTGAAGTTGTTCAGGTGACTATGAGGAAAGTTCAGTGTCTGCATGCAGAGGGAGGAGATACTGAATCACAGGATGCTGTGCACAGTGCTGCCCTGTGCTCTGCTGACAGCAGATCTGAGTGGATGGAGGCATATTATGCCGCCATCAACTCCAAAGTCCCTCTGGTTCACTGGGAGTGACTGCAACTGGAGGTGTTCCTAGCTTTCAATGTAAACACTGTAGTTTCTCAGAAAATACAGTATTTACATGAGAAAGGCTGCAGGGAGCTATAGTTCTCACCTGAAAAACCTCATTAAGCTGAAGTTGTTCAGGTGACTATAGTGTCCCTTTAAATAATGTTTTGAACAATGCAATCAAAAGAGCCCGACTTTGCAAACTGGCAAATGGAGTCCATTGGATTCCACACAAGGATTTTAATTGTTAATTGTATGCTATATAATTGAAATTGGTTAATTAATAAAAAGGTTATTGACTGCTTAATCTCTACTCTAAGTTTTGGCCCGCCCTTTACATACAAAAATATGAAAAAAAGAGATGTATTCATATTTTTAAGATGTATTTATTTTCTTAGGCCAGCCGTTTAGAGACAAAACATGACGTGTAAAGATTAAAAACACATCTCTCTACTGTTTTGTTTTTTATATATATACATTTTTATTGGTTTTCAAAATATAAATACATACATTATTCATTATCATATATTATATCAAGCTTACATATACAATGTACACTTACATATATGGACATAACGTGTGAAGATAACCCCATTACTTGAATCACCTAAATGCAGTGTGGGAGGGCATGGTCATATGAAGGAAAGGAGAATATTATATACTCAACTCAGTTCATCTCAGTGTTTCAACTGCCCTTTATCACGTCGCTCCTAAGATCTTTAACCAGTTGTCCCAAATACAGTATTTCTCTCGATTAATTCACAAATTAGAGGCGATTTCTCGTTCCATTTTTTTTTTTTATAAATTCTTTATTTTGAGAATTTTAGCATTGTGTATGGGGTACAGAAAGAAGAAAATATGGGAAGGGGGTACAACATTATGAAAAGAATAGCATCATCCCGTGGACCTCATTCCCAGGCTATCTTTATCCCCCTAAGCTGTAGTCTCTCTGCTCTTGAATGGACCGTCGAGGGAGGCGACTGTCTCGTCACCTCTAGAGGGAGTAGGTGCGGTGACAGTTTTGAGCTGCGTCTCTGGGCTTATACGGCCTATGGCCTAAGTCAGTGTCGTTACTGGAGATTGAGGTCATCGGAGACTTATCGTATCTGAACATTAAGGGTAAAGCTCAACTGGAGCTAACATGGGATATAAGGCCTATCCTCGCCTAGACATAGCCAGAACAAAAAAAAAACAAACAAAAAAAAAAAAAAACGGGGGGTACGTGGGATTCTACATATCAGTGTAACATCTCCCCTGTACTAAGTGCGTGTAATCTATCAGCGTGTGTGTAGGAGGCGTGTCTATTATGTGGGGCCGTGCTCAAAAATTCTTGCGTCGAGAAGGAACCCTCCTCCGTCCTCTCTCCCCTCCCTCGCCTGCGCTACACATTGCCCCAGGGGCTCCAGACCCTCCCTACCGATGCTGTCGTCTCATGGACCAGGGCAGATAGCTCATCCATCTCCTTGGACTCCTCTATTTTCCGTCGTACCTCTGATAGAGTTGGGATTTCCATCCTCCCCCAGTGTGCTGCAATGGCCCGTCGTGTAGCGAGGGCTATTTTTGCCACTAGTTTATTCTGTGCCCTATGTAGTGCATCTAGGGGTTTGGACAGCAACCATATCCACGGATCCAGTGGGAGAGCCGTTTGTAAGGCTCTGGAGGCGACGTCAGCTACCCTCTTCCACAGTGCTGAAATATGCTCGCATTCCCACCACATGTGGAAGTACGTACCCTGGGCCCCACAACCTTTCCAGCACCGGTCGGAGGTCGATTGTCGCATCTGTTTGAGCTTGAGGGGGGTAACGTACCATCTGAGCAGGGTCTTATACGCCTGCTCCTTGTGGTTCACACAGATCGTAACTGATGCCGTTGCCTCCCAAATTTCTGCCCAGTCTGATGGATCGGCCGGTGGGCCCATGTCCCTCTCCCACTCCCTCACGTATGAAAAGGCCTCCGGAGGGGTGTTTCTAGCAAAGATATCATAAAGAATGGATATCTGACCTCTCCTTACCGGTGTGTGCATACTCATTTTCTCGAAAGGTGTAAGCTGTTTTGTGGCTGCCATTCTGATGTCCGGAATGGACAAAAAGCTCCGTAACTGGAGATAGCGGAAATAATCAAAAGAGTTGAGAGGGGTAGATTGCGGTAGGTCTGCAAATAGGAGCAGGCGATCACCCTGGAAGAAATGGCAAAGTCTGATGAGGTTATTATCTTCGAAGCGGGCAAAATGTTGAGGTGTCATACCTGGGGGAAATTGCGGGTTCCGCAGAACTGGGGTGAGCGGTGAGGGCGTATTGATAAGGGAGTTTTTACCGTTGACTCTATCCCACACCTGCAAAGACGTCCGCAGGGCCGGCGTGGTGTGGGGTAACTCCGATCGGTGAGGTTTCGGCACCCAAAAATATAACGATGGGTGGTCTCTCCCAAAGAGGTCATGTTCCAGATCGACCCAGATCTTGATCCCCACCGGTGCGTGAAGCATCAGGACTTGCGCTAACTGGGCAGCCTGGTGGTAATCCCACAGATTCGGTAAGCCTAGGCCCCCCCTCCTGTGTGGGATATAAAGAGTGGTTCTTTTGATCCGGATCCTCTTCCCCCCCCAAATAAACCTATCTATCTGTGTTTGCAAAGCTTTAAAATCGGGTCTCGAGATCGGAATTGGCAGTGTTTGGAACAAATATAGAAAACGAGGGAGAAGGGTCATTTTAACCGAGGCTATTCTACCCAGCCAGGAAATGGACAGTTTTTGCCAGTCCGTCAGGTCTTTCTTAGTCTGGTCTATTAGCGGGTGGTAATTCAGTCGATAAGTCAAGTTCAGGTCCGCGGGAAGAAACACCCCCAGATACTTGATGCAATCCGGCCGGAAGTGGAACGGATACCGGGCCCGCAAAGTTCCCTCCAGAGCTTGCGGGAGCTGGATCCCCAGCGCCTCTGTCTTTTCTAGATTCAGTTTATATCCCGAAATCTCAGCGTACTCTGCCATGAGGTCCAGCAGAGGGGGCAGGGATGCCTCCGGGTCCGTCAGGGTCAATAACAGATCATCGGCATAAGCCGCGACCTTGTACTCTTCTTTGCGTATCCGAATACCCTTTATGGCCGGGTTAAGCCTAATCTGTTGGAGAAGGGGCTCAAGGGAGAGGGCGAACAGTAGAGGGGACAGAGGGCACCCCTGCCGCGTACCGTTGTGTATGGTAAAGGAGGGTGGCGAGGTGTT